>JAVTVY010054953.1:0-30156 GCA_036873755.1 Hanleya hanleyi | reverse complement strand
ACATATAGCAATCTACATTTACAAGTGTTACCTATATAACTTACATCTACGAACTGCCTTGGCGCTGCAGAGTCGCATGCCAAGATGAATTCTAAAAGTGAACTGACTTGGTTTCCTACTGCATACATATTTATATACATTATAGTTTTAGTGAAATCCACAGGTAGACATTCTTAACAATCATAAACACACTTTCAACAATTGTTCAAGTAATCCTAACGTCCTGTCATGTCTGCCAGCTTTCCTGTTCATTCAGTATGACATCTCAATTAACAGTAGGGACTCTTATCTAAATAAACAATAAAAGATTATATTAGCCGGAAATGGCAGTCTGACCATAATTGGCACCTGGCTCCTGTCTTGCAACAGCTTGCCAGAACTTGTCTAACGACACTGATTGAATATGTCAAGTTCCAGACTGATCAAACTGTTATCAAAGCATCTTACTACAAATCAATACTCATACCCCTAAATTCTAATTCCAACATGTGTTACATAATTTTTATTAAGCGCATACCTCTACCAGTAACTAATATTTACAACCTAAATATATGGTAATTTTAACTCTACATTTTATGCTAACTCACAATAAACAAATAATAAATAGTAATGGAATATAATTGAGGTACATGTTCATTTTACATGTACATGTCTTATGGCTCTGTTATAATAATATGCAAACTTAACATAGGAATTAGTGGATTTTGTTAGACAAGCGGCATAACTCTGCAAAATACTTTCTGACACGACTCATTTTCGATAGGCATCTACATGTAGTGTCATTTTCAAAACAGATTTGCAGGCATTCTTCGCATTGTGTAAGAGAATAAATCAATAAATCAGTCATCCAATCAACAAATAAATGTGATAGTATACAAACATGATATAGAAAATCTATGCAAACTTAACATAGGAATTAGTGGATTTTATTAGACAAGGGGCATAACTCTGCAAAATACTTTCTGACACGACTCATTTTCGATAGGCATCTATTTCAGGTCAAGAGAAACAACTGTATCACGTTAGGATGTTGTATATGGAACGGTTCTGAAATTATCACAATAACAAATCATAAATGGATTTCTATTTGTAATGAAAGCATCCAAGGCTGCTAAAAAACAGGGAAGGAATTGGTCCCGTTCAATATATTTCTGATGTGTCCCTCGCTGCATACGTGGTATGAATGTGTGAAGCGTAGCTCTAAATATTGAAGAGACTTCATCAATACTGTAAAGAAAGTCTAGGCAAATGAGAGTTGCATATGTGGTACCAGTGGACCATGGAAACAATTTTGTCGAGGCGTTCAACTGCCATCACAATTGTTTGACGACCCAAATTGGAATTACCGTTCCCCGATAAAGAACACAACACCGAAGATTAAAATTGTATATTATCTGAACTAAACAAGATAACATTTTGGTAGTAAACCTACAATATTGCCGAGGTCGGTGTCCGTATCGTAGTGAACATTGTTGCCCAGGATGCATAGCGGCATTCATTCATGTTTTATGTATTCATGCACACTGCAACCTGCAGTCAAAGCTCATTGACATTGTTATTGTACACATGTACAAGAATAAAGTCCCTGAATCTGATTCATATATTTGTGTGGCAATTGACAACCAGAAAATAATATAAGTAGCATAGAGGTCTTCTTCAAGATTACACGTATGCCTACCGACACATCGAATAATTATTTTAAAATCACATTCAGCAATTGCACACAGCAAAAATACCTTTACGTTACTAAAAAAATTCAAATCACAGACACAGAAAACCATTATTAACATCAAAAATTAATTTTACCTCCACTGCCTGGCCCAAACGGAAAATTTTTTGTCAACTTCAACAGGTCAGAGCAAAGGACTAAGTGGGGTATATATCCCACCTGGGATATTAAATCAAAGTTTGGATATTGAAATATATCCTAATTGGGATATTTTCATACTAAACGGCAATGTCGAATTTCGGCATCTAAACTACAAAAACAAGATAGAATCTACTTCACAAAACTGCCAATACGATTGTATAATTTTGCTGACCTTTTCTCGCCGACATTATTCTCTGTGCAATTGCAATTACGTGCAATACTTTTTGATGTTGTTGTTGCAGTATACTTCCCATCACTAACCACTGTTGGGATATATATCCCAGTTAGTCCTTTTCCCTGACCTGTTCAACGAGTAGTCATTACGGATATGGTAAGAATCAAGAACATTACTTTTGTTAGATGACAAATGATGCTAGATGATAAGATCAGTCAATTTGAAAATTGCAATAAAACGGATGCTTTCGCTTGATGAAATAAATCAAGTTTTCCTTGCAAGAATTTTTTTCAAACTTAGCACACAAAACGGCGGCTTTCAGTCATGCCATGTGCTCCAATCATGCAGTAGCGCGGAAACTTGCAACATTCATTTATTTGACATTATTAACAAGTGTGCGCAGGGAAAGTAATCAATTAAGTGACGGGTATAAAACGTTTTACATACTTCGAGCTGTCAGAATGCCACACTCGCACAGTGTCAAAACTCTCCAGTCGACTGATGGAACGAAAACGAAACTGCCTCCTCCTCTCTCCTTTTCAAACTCTCTCACCGGGACTGCACTATAATTTTGGCAGTGCGGTTCAGCCGATCTTAAACATGACTTCAATTCGATGTATTTCATTGGCTATCAGAGCCGAAAATGAAGTCGGCATATTCCGTGACTACGGCTTGTGCCATATTGACCAGTTTACAGACAAAACACAATTTTTCGAAGAAAATCTCACAAGATATTATCCAAAGTGTTGTCCAGGAAACGAAACAGACATATTCTTCAATATCTGCACCTAGAAACGGCTCGTCGTGAGATTAATTCAGAGAAATTATTCGAAACTAGGTGGAACTACTTCATACCGCGTTCAATAAACGGAGTGACGCGGAAGTTTCAGTCATTCTCTCATTTTGCGCAGGGGTGTTGTAATGAAAACCATACCGCTTGGATAGAGGACACCTCTGAAATTACCCATAAGCCAGTTCACCTAGCATGGCAAGAAACAGGGAAATATTGTCCGAGATGACTCATTTTCGATAGGCTTCTGATTTACGTGAAGATAAATAGATGTAACAAGTTTGGTTGTCATGCATGAAACGGTTCTGTAGATATCGCGGTAACGGACGTACGGACGGACGGACAGCCGTACATGATGACAATACCCTTAGGCCAAAGTTGGCCGAGGGGTAAAAACTGTTCATTTTAACAAGAGGTTTTCTTAGCAGTTAGATTAACGGATTCTATAACATGAAACAGTTCCTTCCTCCAATCTTCCAGGCTAGAAACAATCTTTTTATTGACAATGTGACGATCCATCATTAGGTTTTTCAGAGAAAACAACAACTTGGCGAGAACATCAGTTTTCAAATAATTTTGAATTTAGTTCACAAACAGTCCACTTATTTTGGTCCTTCTCCTGATAATCTGCAATTCAGTTCGATTATTTCTCTTTTGAACTGTTTTACTACTGTAGTGGGCACTCCCAAATCCTGACCTCTGGAAGATGTCTGACCATCTTTAATCTCTGTCCTCGCACGAACTGGGGGATGGTAGAGATCCTTGAGAAAATTAACCCGAGAACTGCATCTAACCTGAGAACTGCATCTCCTTCCATGACTCCGTGCATACAACTGATTCCATTGAACGTGTATTGACCGCTGAAAAATTTCTTCTCCAGATAGGGAAAACATATCACACACCCATTTGTGGGCATATTTCCAAGGTAGACGACGTGTTTGCAAATATGCACGGAGAGACAGAATATCACTGATTGTTGGCTGACTCGGAGGTAGACATTCATACAGTAAAATGTGCTCTTCAAACCCGGCCACATTCACAGTTCCATGCAACCCAGGAATGATTTGGTCTGCTGAATAATCCAGATTGTGACTGTTCAAGAAGTTTCTGACTCTCCTTGTTAAGTTACTTATTTTCTTCGGAAGCCTCACAGTTTCATCAAACAATCTAAGTATCTTTGGTAAATGTTCTTGGACATTCAGGTGAAGCTGCTCCAGTGCATCATGCAACTTATTATAAAGCCTGTATGTGATTGGGCAGGGATCAGGTAAGGTCTCAGAGTAAACCCAAGACAGGACATCTCCACGAGTGAACTCTGGAAAAAAAAAACAGACACCAGTTATTCCTGGTTTCTTTTGAGGGAGTGAAAAGGCTACAGTGTAAAAAATCCTCCTTAACAGACCATTTGCCGGTTTGGCGAACATCAGCAATCATCACACACCAGCACAGTCGAGCGAAGACGCAGGCTGCACACCGTGCTTGTTCTTCATAAGGGCCCAGGTTAAACAACGGGAGAAACAAGTAGTCCGTGGGCCGAGTAGGCCCACCTTGTAACCTCCCCCCTCCCCCCCACCACCTTTGAAACTATGATTTTTCAGTATTTCAGTAGTTTGGAATGTGCCGAAGAAGAAAATATATGTTAAAACGCGAGAAATTGGGATAAACTGGCAGATCAGAGAAGTTAAAAATTGCACCTAACGCCTTTATTTTGCGTTTACAGTAAGGGGGTGGGGTTGTTAAAATGTTCCTTAACTTTTTTATTTGTTGTTCAATTGATTGAAATGAGGTATCATCTTATTCAGCATAAATGGAGGAATCAGTCCAAAACAGCAAATGCTCTAATATTTCAATATTATGACGTCAGTAGGGGCCATCTCCAAATTTCACGAAAAAAATGTCAAAATTGACTAACTACAAGCAATACTGATAACTAGTCATATTTCTGCAACATTATCTATGTTACCTGGTTTAATATGTTGTTTTTATTTGTATTTTGTGCTTCAATACATTGAAATATTTCCAATGTTGTAAACTAGCACTATGATGGATAACTAACTTAGCACTATATGTTACTTTAATATGAAATGAATAGTAGGGGTGGGGTTGCTAAAATGTTCCTAACTTTTTTTATATGTTGTCCAATTGATTGAAATGAGGTATCTTTTTATTCAACATGAGCCGGGGAATCAGGCCAATATAGCAAACTTTCTAATATTTACTTATTGTGACGTCACTAAGGGGTCATCTACAATTTTCATATGAAATCGTATTTTTACCAAAATTGTTACCAAAAATGGTTCAAATGAATTTTTTTTTAGTTAGCCAAACACATGCAGGATACAAATATAATTGCTAGTAAGCGCTGAAGTAACATTCAACATAAATATGCAAAGTAGAATATCAAGATTTATTTACTTGAAAAATTTGTTCGTTATTTTCTGTTTGGGGGCGAAGTTACCTAAATGGTTATACATTTTTTATTCCTTGTCCAATTGATCGAAATGAGGTATTATATATACAATATAAACTGCGATACCGGATATTATCAATGGTGCGCAGGGGTCAAAAGACACTTTCGGTCACGTGACCGGAACCAGACGTTGTCACAAGACAGGTGGCGCCCCTTGTCGGAAGTAGGTCAATAAGAACCAATTTAGCCTGTCAATGGTCAAAAGAGTCAATTTAGCCGTTACATCATGTCAATGGTTGAAGGTAATTTTCGTTCACGTGACAGTAAACATGGAAAGACCCGGATGTAAAACCACAGTATCCGGATGGAACGGAGGAACGACGAGAAAAACCCACTGGGAAACTCGGATGTTGATAAGGTCCGGGATGTAAAATCCACTACCCACACACACGCGCGTGCGCGCAATGTGGCTCAGTCGTACACAAGTACATCTCGGTTCTCGACTTCGGGGTAGTTGAACTGAGTGTGCTAAAAATAGATCACCAGCTAGCGTGCTATAAAAGGGAAGCGGCCTGGCCATTTCATCAGACACTCGGAGACAGCGGGAACTCCCACCCATTACACGAGGGCCGATGATGATGTCGCCCTAATTCAACAGTCAAATTCCGACGACAAGACCTTGGGTCAGATTTTGTACGACGTGGAGAGCAAAGTACACTTCGCGGACGAGCCCATAAATGTTCCTAGCGATCTCTTACAGGACGCCCATCCAGTGAGTGACATCTATCAGCGCCATTGGCCCATGATACGGCACTGTTTCCACCGTCATCGTCCTATTCAAGACATCTACAATTTCCGACTGACCGACCTCGCCCATCTAAGCAGGAAGCCATCTCCAATGACCAACGTACAGCCTTCAAATTAAATGTCGCTTTCGGGTGAATCTTACGTCATAAGATGACGGATCAACTGCGCTATTTCTATTCCAGTGCCAACAACCAAGTGTACAACCATCCTTTCACCATCATTAGCCGGGCGTTGCCAGAGACGATGCTGGAGAAACTGGACACCGTGGATCCCTTGGAATGGGCACAACGTCAACGCCCCAACACCAACAGGACAGTGGAGAGGGTCACCAATGTTACGTTCTTCGTGGCTAAACTGGTCAACCCTCTCGGCTGCATGAGTCACCCGTGCACTGATGAATAGCCTAACATGCCGTATATATACTCTCTACTTCTACATGCTGATCATTGACTTGAGCTCAGTAAACACTTGTCCCTAATATGACGGTGCATTAAATAATAAAATATGGTGTTTGATATTTCAATTTTTTTGTTGTGAACATACTAAACATACCCAGGGCATGATGTAACATTGGGGATAATAAACTGTATAAACATTGCTGAACTTGTTGTTATTCACAACCGCTATCCGCTATACCTGGATGAAATATATATCCCGATGTGATCTAATGCCCTTGCACACTACCGAAACTTCCCTTTTACTACTACTCCACACAACTGCACATGTGCAGAATGACGTCATTTCCACGACCCAGGCCCTCCAATCGGAGCCATGAATGCTTCACATTGATATCTCTCCGATTATAAAACAGCACAGATAAGGTATAATACTGGACAGATATGGTATAATACAGGACAGATGGTACAATACAGGACATATATGGTATAACACAGGACAGATATTGTATAATACAGGACAGATATGGTATAATACAGCACAAATATGGTATAATTCTGGACAGATATGGTATAATACAGCACAAATTTAGTTTAATGCAGGACAGATACATGGTATAATACATCCCGCTGTCTCAGTGTCTGATGAAATGGCCAGGCCGCTTCCCTTTTATAGCACGCTAGCTGGTAATCTCTTTTTAGCACACTCAGTTCAACTACCTCCAAGTCGAGGACCGAGATGTACTGGTGTACGAATGAGCCACATTACGCGCTCTCGTGTATGTGTGTGTGTGTGTGTGGACAGTGGATTTTACATCTCAGACGTTGTCAACATCTGGGTTTCCCAGTGGGTTTTCCCGTCGTTCCTCTGTCTTCTATCCGGGTACTGTGGTTTTACATCTGGGTCCTCATCTTACATCCGAGTTTTTCCATGTTTACTATCATGTGACCGGAAATGACCTTTAACTTTGACATGATGTAAAGGTTAAATTGACTCTTTAGGCCATATGGACTCTTAACTATTGACAGGCTAAATTGGTTCTTATTGACCTACTTCCGACAAGGGGCGCCACCTGTCTTGTGACAACTTCCGGTTCCGGTCACGTGACCGGAAGTGTCCTTTGACCCCTGCGCACCACTGTTAATATCCGGTATCGGTATGTTGCATATATAATACCTCATTTCAATCAATTGGACAAGGAATAAAAAAAGTTATAACCATTAGGTAACTTCGCCCCGATACAGAAAACGAACAAACTTTTCAAATAAATAAATCTTGATATTCTACTTTGCATATTTATGTTGAATGTTACTTCAGCGCTTACTACATGTAGCAAATATATTTTTATCTTGCATGTGTTAGGCTAAACAAAAATGAATCATTTGTTCCATTTTAGGTACCAATTTTGGTAAAAATAAGATTTCATATGAAAATTGTAGATGACCCCTTAGTGACGTCACAATAAGTAAATGTTAGAAGTTTATTATATTGGCCTGATTCTCCGGCTCATGTTGAATAAAAATATACCTCATTTCAATCAATTGGACAACAAATAAAAAAGTTAGGAACATTTTAGCAACACCCACCCCTACTATTCATTGCATAAGTAACATAGTGCTAAGTTATTTATCCATGTTAGTGCAAGTTTACAACACTGGAAATATGTCAATGTATTGAAGCACAAAATACAAATAAAAACAATGTTCATATTAAACCAGGTTACATAGATAATGTTGCAGAAATATGACTATTTATCAGTATTGCTTGTAGTTAGTCAATTTTGACATTTTTTTCGCGAAATTTCGAGAAGGCCCCCTACTGACGTCATAATGTTGAAATATTAAAACGTTTGCTGTTTTGGACTGATTCCTCCGTTTATGATGAATAAAAAGATACCTCATTTCAATCAATTGGACAACAAATAAAAAAGTTAGGAACATTTTAGCAACCCCACCCCCTTACTGTAAACGCAAAATAAAGGCGTTAGGTGCAATTTCTAACTTCTCTGATCTGCCAGTTCATCCCAATTTCTCGCGTGTTAACATATATTTTTCTTCTTCGGCACATTCCAAAGTACTAAAAAATCATAATTTCGGAGAGTGGTGGTGGGGGAGGGGTGTGTGCAAGGTGGGCCTACTCAGCCCACGGACTAAAGTAATAATGCTGATTATATTATTTGCACGTGTCATCATTGGGTACTGGAAGCGAAGACAAATCTCTTTGACACTTTGGCATGAGCTATGAAACATACTTAAGATTTTATAACTGGAACGAATGCTACTTCTGTTCTGTTTACTGGGCTAGTTTGAGATATCTCTTTTCAGATACCATGCTCCAAAATAGTAAGATGGTACAAAACTTAATACTGAAGGGATCCGGTCTTTGAAGTAATGTTGAAACTTTGAAAGTGTCTGAATCCTGATTATCTCCCTTAAATCAAAACACGCAGTAGTCTACAGTGGTCAAGTTGACGTCCCTTTGTGTTGCTGCCCCGTCGGCAGACGAAACGGTGGGGAAGTTCACTTGCAATGGCATGGACTAAAGTAAACTGATGTAAAATTTGAAGAAGTACATTTTAACTCGGAATCATGTGAACTCCTTGAGATAGGTGGTGAAGGTGTGCATATATATTCTCTACAGTCAATACATAGAATATGCCCCACTGTTTGATCCGCCGACTCTTGTGATGCAACGTCACAACTCGGGGAATACAGTATTAATTTGAAGCATAACTTGGATTTTCGAATAGGACCAAAAAAAGTATCTTGCATAACTAGGCCTCATGTGGGACCTGTGTACCAAATTTCAGAAAGATCCATGAAGTAGTTCCTGATAATTCATGATAACGTTTCATAGGGGAAATTCAAGATCCGTCACCTGGTGGTCATATTGGATATTCAAATTGGACCAAAAAAGGTATCTTGCACAACTGGAACCTGTGTACCAAATTTGAGAAAGATTTATGCAGTACTTCCTGAGAAATCACGATAAAGTTTCATAGGGAAATCCAAGATGGTCACCTGGTGGTCATATTGGATATTCGAATTGGACCAAAAAAGATATCTTGCACAACTAGACTCCAAGGGGAACTGGTGTACCAACTTTGAGAAAGATCCATGCAGTACTTGCTGAGAAATCACGATAAATTTTCATGGGAAAATCCAAGATGGCTGCCTGGTAGCCATATTGGATTTCAAATCGGACCAGAAAAGTTCTCTTCCACAACTGGACACCAAGGGGAACCTGTGTACCAAATTTGAGAAAGATCCATGCAGTAGTTCCTGAGAAATTGCAATAACAAAATTTCATGGGTAAATCCAAGATGGCCTCCTGGTGGTCATATTGGATTTTGGAATGGGACCAGAATAGATATCTTGCACTACTAGACCACAAGGGGAACCTGTGTACCAAATTTGAGAAAGATCCATGCAGTAGTTCCTGAGAATTCACGATAACAAAATTTCAAGGGGAAATTCAAAATGGCCACTTGGTGGCCATATTGGATTTTCGAATCGGACCAAAAAAGGGAAACCTGTGTACCAAATTTGAGAAAGATCCCTGCAGTATTTTCTGAGAAATCACGATAACAAGGTTTCATGGGGAAATCTAAGATGGCCGCCTGATGGTTAGAGCAATAAAATTTTGACCACATCTCCAGGCATCGTAGCTTGATAAGGGCATTTCACGTTCCACTTAACACTACCCTTAGCTCATTGACTTCATTCTCCGTGTATTTCGCCAATGAAATTATCCGTATTCAAATATTTTGATCTGGGAATCTCAGACATGTCGATTTCACTTAAGTGCTCGAGGCACAAGATTGTGGGAGAGCAAACCGAAGTTGTGCGAATTAGCTATTTTATTTCTCACTCTAATGGAGCATGCTTCTTTGCTTTTCTTGAGAAAAATCATATTACAAACGGCCTAACATATTTGAACTAGAGCCTATAGGCTTTGGGATGTAATCTACTACTGGATCTGCTCATCGTTTATAGTAAAAGATTGTTTATATTAGTGGATCATTCTGTTCCTTGATATTTACGAAATTCAGGGAATATCGCAAATATGGAGATGAGAAGCTCTAGAAAGATAGAATCATCACAAGGGACCAAACTAGAATGTCTACCAAAGACAGACCGAAGTGTCAGGTAATGAGCCTAAGCCCCTACCTACACTGAATATGGTTCTCGAACTTGATCTCCATCCTGTCATATTGGCCCAATATAATTCTATCGGGTTATGTAACTTTGTTGCCAACGCAACTACGCGCACATACAATGCCATGTCCGTTTACAACACGTGCTGGAAAATAATTATCTTTTGTCAGCGATTGTCTATAAATTTCGGCCAACCACTTGTCGAGGCCTATAGTAAAGGCGAAATCTCCATTATGACGATGCTGTATTAGCATAGGAATAAAAGACAGCCTGTATAGCATCTGAACATAGACCAGTGGATTATGAATACTGGATAGATTAATAATTTTGCTTTGAAGTTTTTTGATCATCATGACGGAGGTCATTAGCACACGAAGAGAGTTATCCGGTGCGAAGGTGGTTGTTGTGTCGTATAAAAAGTGGCAGGACTTGGTCTCATATGTCGAAATTGTCAGGTTTCGATCGGGTTCCAGATGAAATATACAACTTTTGGCTTAAAAAAAAGGAGGAGTGGATTTACCATAGCGAATTTTGGGTGTATGAATACGGATGGATTTCGGTTTACCAATTCAGGACAACAGGTTTCACCTCCCATCCAGCTGAAGTGTAATAATGCAGCGAGATCATGTGTCTCATTTTTTACATTCATGCATGCGCAGATATCCAGTGAGAGTAATCGAGTCAAGGCCTTGTTTGAGAGAAATAAAGTATAAGTAGATCTTTTGCGACATCTGCCGAAACGAGACAACTCAGCTGTATTTTAATTAAGACCCATCAATATAAAAATATATAAAAATACTTTTCGGACGGGAACGACACTGGTACATAAATTGAATGAGCATCAATGCTGTTAATAATACTTGGCAGTGTTATCTACAGATGTTTGTCAGCTGAACTATCTGGGGGTTATGGTCAATGATAAACAACACAAGGTGAATCACTCCCCCTCGACCGCCGACATAATCTGTGTACATTTTTACAGAAATCTGTTTAACTCTTTATTTCGCATCCTAATTCATTCCATAATAGAGGCTTGTTGTGCATGCTGTCACTCAAAGATTCTTGTAATTCGTCAAATATGGGCCGTAAATCATCCAAAGATGCTGAATTTTAGCAACCTTAAAAATACTGTTACATCTTCAGCAGAACTTCGCAATCTCTGTTTTATTGCAGTTCAGCGCTCAAGGCGAGACTTGATGCTGATTGGTCAATAAGTCGAACAACAACAACACGTGCCTTTTTGCTATGGCGGAATTAAAACACAGGGCGCTTTTGTTGCTCTGACTGTCGCGTGACTGTGTTTGATAAAAAGAGAATTTCCCTTAAAATATAGGTTTCGAGTTGTTTTATTGACCAATCAGCGTCAAGCGTGGCCTAATCTTCGCCCCGTGATTCCGTGACCACATGAAAATGCAGGGGCAAAGTTTCGTGAAATCAGGGGCAATGGTTAATAAATGCCAAGGCTTCAATCCAGGGCTTCAGAAAAAAAATAAATAAATCAGTAAAAAAAAAATCCTGTCAAATGTTGACCTGCCTAACATTTTCAAATTCCATTCCAGTTTTCCATGACCTGCAACAAAATTAACCAGACACGAAATTTCATTACTTTCAAGACTTTTCTCTGGAAAATGTGACTTTCACGATCCGCCATTTTCCTGTTTGGTTCTACACAAGTGGGGCTTTACGACAGTTGCAGTAAAAAGCAAGCAGACAAACGAGGGCTGACCCAATATCAGACATGACCATAATAACTACAGACAACTCAAAGGTCATTTGCGTACACTTCGCCATCCATAAGATGGCTTGCGAATCGTGTGTCTCCATTATCGCGGAGCGATATCCGGTGTTTTACCGGATTCTGTTCGGCCTTCATCCGGCGGAGAAC
Organism: Hanleya hanleyi; assembly: GCA_036873755.1. Lineage (NCBI taxonomy): Eukaryota > Metazoa > Mollusca > Polyplacophora > Lepidopleurida > Hanleyidae > Hanleya > Hanleya hanleyi. The sequence continues at coordinate 17,666 of JAVTVY010054953.1, read as the reverse complement.
AGACTCGAAAACTCTGATCAATTACAGGTTTTCATACATACCCCGGAAACAGATATTGCCTGGGCTGACAAAATATATAGGTATGCAGGGTCCGAATTAGGAAATTTGTGATGACCTGCTATTTTTTTTCATCAAAAAAAAAATCGCTGGTCAAATCTAACATCACCTGCTATTTATGAAGTTGGGCAGCTATTTTTTTTTCTACATGTGCAAATCCACCAATAAGGCCTCTGTTAATTAATCTTTTATAGCTTCTCATGGCATTGGGAGGAAATTATGATGATGCTGAATGCCGTAATTATTAATTATTTGACTGCATACGACATTGCAATAAAAAAAGAAGTTTTATGTATGTGGGGTTTTTTTACTGTCAAACTTCACTAAAACTTCGCTGACTGTCCAACTAAAAATGAGGTGGGCGTTTTTTATATTTATTATTATTAATTGTTTTTATTTGGCACACGTTCTTTAAAAACTTCGAGCACCAATGGAAAGTTGATGTCAAACTTAACTTTGATACATGTATGTCAAAGACAACTATTTCCCCTAATTTCTGCAATTAGAACTGCAAAAGCTTTGTTGTTGACTAAATCATGTGAACTATATTTACTTATATTTATCAAAAATCTCCCCTTGTAAATTGCTGATTCCAATAAATTAGAATCAGCCACCAGAGTCCCCTTGGAATTATCAATTAACTGAAATGTCTGCAGCTGCTTAGAAAAACTTCAGCTTGTGAATAGAAGCCCAAGAAAAGAAGCCAACGATATTATTTACCATCGGTACTAACTGGAAAAAAAACAGAGAGTCCGATTCCGTTTCGTAACAGGTCCGACTTTTGCATGTACCGGACTACTGCGCAAGGATAGGCGCGCAACCGGAAGTGAAATTGGCGCGGGAAATGTTGACTGAGAAGTCGAACAACAATGACCAAAGATCGGCTTGAAATAAATTTTCAATGGATTATTTCTTGGATTGTCCGTTCCTTCAGATAGATCTAGACTCCTAAAAGGTATTTACGAAAATTGATCGCATTTTATCGTTTTTGCTGGATGAATCCTACTTTCCGCATGCGACAGATAGATTTTTTTGCAACTTGTCACCGGAAAAATTCACTTGCCGGCGCCGGCGGCGGTAGGTAGGCAGGCGTTATTTCGACCGCTGCCTTGTTCTGCAGATTTTTTTTTTGTGGAGTATTTGTACGATGATATCGCCCACGAAGAATTCAACTTACGTTGTGTGCAACGGAAACAAAATTATATATAGGTAGGAATGGCCAGGAAAATTATGGCCTGCTACTTTCGGTCGAGATTTTTTTTTTAGCAGGTCATTTTCTACATCGCCTGCTTTGTCAAAATTTTGGCCTGCTTTTAGCCAATAGCAGGCCGCCATTTCGAACGCTGGTATGAATAACTTTCGTATCATCCAAGAGGTGTGGTAGATCTGTAATTTTCAACAAGTAGATCATCACATGACTCGAAAATGGCGGGTTACGTTCCTGGGGTTACGTCGGTAGACTTTAGCTGATTGGCTGACGAAGTCACGTGGTATTGATTTCTGGAAATTCCCTCAAGCAGTTGCCGAAAGTAGTCTGAAATGGATACACACGATCCCAGGGTCAGTCTTATCGCGTAAAGATGACCGAGATGGTTACAGGTTGCTCAAAGGTTGGTAATTCTCATGTCAGTCAAGGGAGATAATACAGCAGAAAAAAAGTGTGAGCTGATCAGAAACAAAAGTTTTTTTTTGCCTAATTACAGGATTCACTGACCATACATTATGTATCTTGACTACGGTAATTTCCCTATTAATTCACCTTCCAAATTTAATTCGAAAACGGCCGATTTTTCCGCTGTCGTGATTTTGTCCATCCTAATAAAACGAACACGGGAGCATTTTCAATATCCATGAAACAATAAATTCGAACACTCCCGTTTTCGCCACGGAGTTCGTGCCGATGAAAGTAAAGTGAATATGTTAGGCTACTAGAATCTCGTATAGTATATCGGCGTATGCAATATTTGTAAGCGCAGAGAAACAACAGGGAATGGTACAATATAATCAGACTGAATTACTATTACTTACAGTCTATAAGGAAAACAATTGATTCAATTAACTCCGCAGTCCTGTAATTTTATCCCAACTTGATCGCGTTTCGCCGCAGTCGGGAAAAATATATACGGTAGTCCCCCGCACATGGTCGATTGTCTGCACACAGCCCGCTATTAAATCATTCTTCAGTTTCCAGCGTTCGTATATCAAATATCTTTCTTTAAACCAGCATTTCTTTATTTGAAAAACACACGTTATTTTAAGTAACAAATTTGAGAGATCTTCAACGTTAATATATTTGTTCGTCGTATATGCTAAACCCCTCGCTGTCCCCCATTTACCTGCCCGACCTGCCCTGTATTATTCGTATGGGAGGCACTTGGGCCGTGTTCAAAGGAGGCACTGGAAGGGAGCAGAGTTCAAACTTTGTCGGGTGACGTTCCCGCGGAGATATCAAGTTGTAACGTGTGTGCTGGTGAATTGCATCAGATTTCTTCACAGCAACTGAATTCTTCGTTTGGGGAAAGCAAGATGCGATTTAACCTTTCGGTATGCTGTACGCTATTCGTTGATTGCATCTATCGTTTAATGAAACATAGACAGGAAATCACACAGTTGATAAACGTCAGTTTTCCCACCAGGGGACACAAACAAATTTTGCGATGTGAAGCGCCGACAACAATCATCTCTGCATGTGCTCTGTTTTGTTCAAATATAGTTATCATAAAGACTTACTCTTTCCGGTTTTGTTAAATATTTTATTGTGAATGAAAATATTTCTTACGAATACCCACAAACTTACCCAAATTCCAGCAATCAAAAATTCTTTGGAATTACACCGCGCATTTTTACACTAAGAATCAAAACATCGCTATCGCCATTCCATTACTCTATATGCTAAACAAATTTGAGAAACATTTAAATGGCATTAGGTAAAGTTTCGGAGATGAGAACATACCAGTATTTAATTAATATTCAAAACGATATCATACTTCGACTTTTACTTTTAGTAAACTGTTACAGTACCGATACCATAATAGATATTCTCATACTTGAAACAAACCAATCGAAACGTGTATTGCCGACTGACACTCGGTTCTCTTGTACAATCCGCCGTTAATTCAACATTAATTTCGTGTCATAGGTCCGGGATATTTATTCAAGTCCTGGATGGTGTGTGTAAAATCATGCATAGTGAAGACCAAAAAGTCTATGACAGTCCGCTAATCTGTCTAAAACTTCGTGATACAATCCTACACAAATTTGCCGTTGGTTCATTTTCAGGGTTCACAACAACAACGTCGACATACCGAACGACTCGAACATGGAATACTCTAATATGTGTATAGTTTTATATTTCCAGAATATTCATTCAATTCCATGTCAGTTAGGTTTCATAATATAGATCATAGCTAATACTGAACAAAAAGGAAGGAATACGTTCAATGTTTTGGCCTTTTACGATGTTATTATGGACGCGAATTTACGGACGTCAGCTCAAAAATCTGTATGATCGTGCTGAACTCGTCACTCGATAAATATGCTCGACTTCCTCGAATAAAATTAGACGCCTTTATCAGGGTAGAGGAGATTTTCTGACATCATACACGGCATTTTATGGAAACTGATGAGATATCAAAGTTAATACACGGTAATAAATACGATCACTACGACCACGGCGAAGCGGTCCGCCATTTTGGATTCTCCGTGAAAGTCGGCGTGACATTTAATTCGAACACTCGCGTTTTTCTAGAATTCGCTCAACAAATAATTCGAAAGTAGCCAATTTTTGGAGTGCTGAGTTTCATCACTACATCGCGAATTAATAGGGAAATTACCGTAACCAGACAGAAGGGTCAGATCAGATACCATACCAGTACATGCATAATTAGCAAAGCAATGTACCATACCTATGCTAATTCATGTAACAATTAAATAAGAGACAGTCTTTTGTATTAACCATTAGATTATCCTGATAACCGTAAAACTTTTTCTAAACGTTTTTACACCCTGGAAACACAAGTCTTATTAGACCTGCCCTCTTGGTGCCGAGGGTGATATCATGTAGGGTATATTCAAAGGCGGCGACTTTGAGGGGAGATGAGTATTAGTGTCATTTAAAAGTTCATAAAGGATAGACCCACCGGGTATGTCTATAATAATTTCTTTATTTCAATGAAATATTGTCATGGTTTCCTGGTAATAAAATATGATTGAACCATCTCAGAGCAGGGGCGTCGGAAGCAAATTGGAAGTGGTACGGCCTTATGAGGCAGGGGGGCTACTATAATAGCACTTCAGGCGAGTGTCGAGAGACAGCCTGGGTCCCAGAATCTCCTGGGGTCTAGATCCCGGAGACGCGTTCAGAGCGATTTCTGGTGAATAAAATCACTCTACAATGAAGTGTATTTTTAGTTTTTTCGTAATCCTTTTATCATGAAAACTCAATCGATGGTGGTTTTCTGCGATACTGAATTAGAAAAATATATATATAGTAAAGTAAGCTAGACATATTTGTAGCCGATATAATTATTATAGGCAGTGGGGTGTTCATTCATTGCTAAGTTTGTTTTTTTTTTTGCGCAAAAGTGATACAGTACCTGCCGACGCCCTTGCAGAGGAGTTAAGTGCCACATATTACTTCTTTTGCCCCTGGAGATAGACCAGTCCAGTCACCACTTCGAAAATTTGAGATCAATGATGACGGCATATTTGTCAGTCAAATTTCTCTGGTCAATGAAAATGCACACAACTAACGAAATGCCCCCTTCGTTTCTGTTCGATTCAGAATTCTGAATACTTCAACGTAGATTATTTTTAATATTTCGACCACTGATACACATTGACGGCTAGGCCATCACGCAGAGAAGAGATGGAACAGTTCAATAGGCTAGTATTATATCTGTTCTGTTACAAGTAATTTTTCCCTGCTCCTCACCCTCTCATTACCACCGTGATATTGCTGAACATGTTTTGAAAATGAAGTTAAACCCTATTCACTCACCCACTCTTTTTTTCAGCAACTTCAAAATACATCAATAATTCAATCACAGAAAGTGAACTTTTCCACCAATAAATCAAGGGGTGATCAAATTTATTGGAACCGGCAGTTGACAAAATGGTCCAAAATCCTGCAAATAATTCTTTGCTTAGAGGGGAATCAAAGTTATTAGAACAACTGATTCAATTTTGTCTTCAAAAATGGGGGTGATTGAATTCTAATACTGGTTGAATTATTAGAGGAATTACCGTACTGGTGATGGGTTAAAACCCCTGCATGAACAGCCCTCACAATTACCACGTCAAACGCCATCTTCCGTGGTAAATGCTGGAGTAAAATCACTTAGCGACGGCACTTTTTTTGCCGTTGTTGTTGTTGCCAATAAAAAAACTTGGGTCGATGGTAAAATACGTCTCCTTGAACTGCCTATTCTTGCAATTCTTGCGAATATATTTGGTTTTAATAAGCGAAACAGCTTCTGATGTTGTGGTTGTCTGATTGCATTATTTGGAGACAACGGTCGGCACAAATGCACTTTTCCAAGAACCGAAAGTCAAGCTGCAGGATGTCTGTCGCTCTCCAGGTTATTGATCGGCTGGCGTTTAGCTTATCGTCGCAATAATATAACACAGGCGATCGCATATGCGGAGAGTGCTCTGAGGAATGGTCAGGGTTACGATGAAGGGGAATTCACATAAAGGTAGCATTATGTATTATTGTATTATGAATAGCATGGTAACCTGAAATAGTGAACTGAGTAGTAATTTTGAATCAATTAATTACCACAGTGACTAAATATCTTATATACTCCATGTTTTCATACATTACACAGAAGATAATGTGCCAGATATTTATAGTATCGTACTCCACGTGAGCCCGCTGCAATTGCCATTCTCCTGCGCAGTGGTATTTCTGAAAGTCTCCATCAAACGTTAAAAGAGCAGCACGTGGACAACTGGTCAGCTGATCAGTAGAGCCTATATGCTATGACCCAAATACTTGGGGGAGGAGGGCAACAAGTTGTGGAAGATGTCTTTCAACAAAAGAGATTGCTTCTCTCGGGATCTTCTGCTCGGATAAACGACACTCTTTATACTTTTTACATGAATGAAACATTACGCTTTCAGGGCAATGCATATCTATTTCATTGAAGAATCAGACACCAGTTTAAATTTTCGCCACAAACACCCCCGTCTCCCGGCTGATCTCACTATTTTACACTGACCTGCAGCCTGTCCAGACATAGAACCGTGCCCCTAACCCGTCCATAGAAATCTATAGAGTATAGCTTAATTCAGCATTGAGAGGGGAGAGACTATTGTAATCAGCGTACACGACTGAGGGGCTACAAACTAACCTGTGATCTCGGAGGGCAAAACTCGATTCTTGTCAACCCCGACATACCGTACCGTAAATTAATGGGAAATGGTGCACTCGAACTCGGCAAAAAAATAACCTGCCTTGCAACACGGGTTGTCAAGAATATTTTACGGAAACATTACGAACGAGAGAGTGATTAAAAGAATGTATTATAGCGCCTCTATCGAACTAACACGTATCATAGAAGAAGAATAGGTTCGCAGCAGTGATCAAGTCAAATCACTCGAGGACAACCCCGTGAATGTTTAGTACATTTTACCCGCGAACTGATACACTGGGACAAGCAAAACGCTGTAAGACAACACTTTAACTTTAAGATACAAAAGAGCATAGTAACATATCTATTGTTAAAGTAATAAACTCAAGAAATAAAACAATATCACGATAAACAGAAAATACAGACAATATCAAGGATGAGCTCAAGAACTCTTTCTTTAGGATATGTACGTTGGTCGGACGGCGGAAGGATATCTTTATACTCGAATTCATGCCCCCATAATGTAAATCTATTACCATAGATTACATAAAAAAATAAAATCGGCGGCAGTTCACAGGAAATAATTATTTTTATTTTGTGATAGGGGCACTTCGTGGTCCACCAAGGTATCATTTTAATCGATCGCTTTTTGGAGGTGTGTCTTCGTTTAATGAATGTGATTGCGCCGATGTCGGGTCTCACAGGACCAATTGGATTTGACCATTTGGGAAACGCCCTAATACACTCTTATATCACCCATTACCGCATGGCTATGAGCAGAAGTTTCTACGTATGATCGTGCCAAGCGTTCGGATGATGATCTCCAGGCAATAAAGACAAATACAATATACTATGCGTGACTGCTCTATTCGCATATTAAACTCCATAATTTGCATAAATTTGCGTAATTAATTAGACAAAATTGACTCCTCATTGGAGATCCCCAGACAATTTAATAAAATATGTACAAAGCATTTCAGTGTGGAAATAAGTTTGTTCGTGTGGTTTGTAAATCAGTACCGCTGAAAATGTATGAAAATGGGAGATAATTCAACACTCGGAGCGAATTTTCAAAATGGCCGCCATACAATATGGCAGCCAATCATTTTCTTTGAACAAAGTCATGTTGGGTATCGAATCAAAGCCCTTGAAGAGCAGAGTGCAGCTAGAGTGGATGTAAAACACACAAACACATACCAAAGGAGTAATCAAGCCTGATGTAGGCAAAAATCATGAATTGTTCGTTGAGAATGTCAGTGATGGAAAAAGAAACTTTGGAAAAATTAATAGCGCTGCAGGAATATTAATAATATCCCGATTAACTACAGGTACAATTCATACCACACCAAGACTGTTATTACATAACTACTTATGAGGTAATGCCAAAACTCTATCACTAAATTCCGAAGAAACAAATGCAGGCCTGATGGAGGGAGCTATTACCTCGCTAACAGCATACAGCTTTTCCCACGTGAAACAGAACTGTATCCAGCCGAACTTCAAACAGTAAGATTTTCCCATAGAGGATAGTGTCATTTATAATGAGGTAAGTAGAATTTGTCTTGGCTTCTACCAATCTAATAATTTTGCCAAGACCTCATAATTCTTTTTTTATTAATTGAAGTTTCTCTTTGGCACTCGCAATCTCCCAAAAACGCAGTCCACTGTCCCTGGGAGAGACTGTAAGCATGTCCGAAATAATGAAGACAGACCTTGTGGTCTTGATGTCATCCACTTGTGGCCACTGGTGCACTTTTGGTGAAACACCAGTCATATACATAATGTTAGCTTCAGTTGGGGATATTATATCCATTATTTGGCCGAGGTACCAGGTGTCCTCAAATGCTACAGCAAAAACATGTGGCTGTCGCCATCGGGACCCCTCGGGCTGGGCCCAGAGCAATTGTGGAAATAATGTTTCTGACCCCAACAACTCACATATTTGGGGTGGGCATAATTTTATCTGTATGATACAGATCATAGACAGACAAAACAATATGGCAATAGAGCAGTGATTACCTATAGTAGATGTAGTCGAACGATTACTGCCTATTCACAGCAATCCACACAGGTTTGTGTGAACTCCTGAAAAACACATCCCATGGCACCGACTTTCAATAGGCTTCTGGTACTGGCTGTATTAAACAACTGTATGAAGTTTCATTGTTGTGAGGGAAGGACTTTTTGAGATAATGTGTTTACAAGGATAAAAACAGACAGACATGTATAAAGGGGCATAACTCCTGAAAAACACATCCAATGGCACCGACTTTCAATAGGCTTCTGGTACTGGTTGTATTAAACAACTGTATGAAGTTTCATTGTTGTAAGTGAAGGACTTTTTGAGATAATGTGTTTACAATGATATGATGGCCATACGGACGGACAGACGGACGGACGGAGGCAACGACAATACCGCTCCAGCAGAATCTGCCCGAGGGTAAAAACAGTTCACCATTTGTTCTTCTAATCGACTGTCTGCTTTCAGAGTTTTTTCTCTAGGCACACTCATGTTAACTTTAACTGTGTCTCACACTGCCTTCTTCACTAACTTTTTTGCAACAGTCATTGAGTTACGTTTTGTTAATTTATTCTTCACACTCTCGGCAGGAGGAGCTACATGTCCATAGAATTTCAGCAGTCAAGCTCACTCTACAGGGTCTCATAGCCTTAGTCCAGTTGACGATTCCTCTCGTGGTTGAGCAGCCGCAGTGATTATGGACATATAATTAGTCTGTAGTTCAAACAATGTTCTGATTGTTCCTTTCACTGAGAAATTGAAGAGTTTCTTATCTGTGACAAGATGGCGGTTGAAAGTTTTATGATATAATATTTGGTCCTTAGCAGCCCAAACTTTTTCGGCAGGCTTTACCATATTCTCCAGACAAAGATCCATTTGAACTTTCGACCCCCATGGACCACCTATTACATGTTCTCTCGTGCAATTTCTGCTGCTGTTCTGCCGCTTTCCGTTTTTTTGTTCTATTTCATGATTTTGTTCTCCATGTGTTTCTGACGTATGTTTTTAATAGACTGTATCCTTTCCTTGCTTTTCAGTCTCTTGATTGGTGCCAAGCGGACCTCTTTCAGAAAGATTTTCCGTCCTTTTTCTGGCAACAAGAAACATAAATGTTGCGGTGCGGTTATTTCTGAAGGTGAGGGAGGAGCTGTGATGCGCGGTGAGCTTTTGTGGCGCTCGAGTGACATCTCTATCGACGTCACTAAAGTCTCTCAATCCAATCCTATTACTTGTTGGACATGACGCGGTTTCTCTCAGAAGGTTTTCACAAGAGTTGTGATAAATTCCTCCAGGTAGTTGGTCTGTCGACTAACAAATATTTCTGTTTCATAACAGATGATCTCCAAGCATTCCTGAGTAACAGTGGTCAGATCAGCATCACAATCAGCAAAGTCTGCGAACATTTTCATACTTTTTGTCCATTTCAACTTCCGGAAATAGAGATTCTCCACGCAGCAGAGGGGACGCATCCACGGACAACTTTCTCAGAGCTTGCTGTAACTGTAACCAGCGCTCATTTAGACTAAGGATGTGAGTGTCTTTCTCTTTCTCCAACAAAATCCACAGTGGGATTGTGATTAACTGACCATATATTCCCCTGTGGATGGGATTGTGATTAACTGACCATATATTCCCAGCGCACGCATTGCAGCTAGACAAATGGGTGATGAAATGCTCTCCTTAAGGATGTCTGCTGGTGGTAAATCAAAGTAATTAACTTTTTGAATAATGTGTGTTGTTGCATTCATAATTCTGTAATATGAGGAAAAACATAGACAAAAAAATATAGGTTGGTGTGAATTTTTAAGCTGTAGGTAACGTAAAGTGGACTGCGCAATTTGATAAACCAGAAAGCACAGGGAATAGCCCTAGTTTTGGAGCATATTCATGAAAAATTCATATAAATAGTATTTAACTTTTTCTTATATTCTAACTGTTTGCAGATAATCACAATGTCTATCAAAATTTAGCAAATCACATGGATGTTGGTGTGCAAAATTCTCGGCTAGAAGGCTTTTAAAGGAAATCCCCATCTCTTAACCTAGGGAAGGGAGATAACCCAAAAGTAAAACACGCAAAATGGCTGCCAAAGTCAAAAACCACCAGCGGAAATCCTTAATGCAAAGCAAAAGCTTATTCTCATTCAGATTGTAGCCATTCAAAAAATCCTCTATTTGGTTTCTATGATAGTACACAGCTGCATCATTTGTGAATAAAATATTAAAGCGGTGATGCAAAAAAGAATCGATGTAATTTCTGTCATCTTGACCAGCAAGGAAATCCTCCCAGTTACCAGCACATCCAGATCGTTGGTTGTCAGTTCGCGTCAGTGCCTGTGAGGTTTCAAATATAAGATCAAATGATCTGGCGTTTTCTCTTTTGAAAGAATACTTTGTCACTTGGGCTCCATCCTCCATTGCGATTTGCTCAAATTTCAGCAATGCTTTGGAGGCTGCTGTGCCAAGATTGGTCAACACATCTAAGCCACAATAAAGACTGTGGATTCTAACAAGTTTGTCCTTCTGAACTTTCGTCATTGTGGCAAAATTTCTCAACTCTTTTTCAAATATGCGTCTTAGTGTTCACAATACTCCGATCCGTCATTGTATTTTTTTTACAGTGGAACGGAGATCAGCTTTGCAAATATCCTCAGTGGCATCTGTGAATGACTCTGCCACGTCAGTAAATAGCTGAATAACAGTTTCGTTGTAGGTCTTGGCCTCGCCACTCAACATCTCTTCTATCCCAAGACAATAGCTTTCACCACTACCGAGAGACACCTGACATGCCTGAAAGCTGCCATACTCTCGGAACTTTTTTTTAGTTCCGTCAAGATGCAAGGTTGAATTATTGGCTTTACTTACACAATCCACAATCTGGAACTGACGGACTATTTGACTTTCTGTTTGAATTTGGCTAGTAAAGCCTTTTGATGGAACATGCTGTAACTTTTTTCCTGTTAACATGGTTAATTACTGCATCGACTACTTTTGATACTTTTCCAACTGAAACACCCAATGAAATAAGTTCCATCCAAAGAGAACGAACTTTTTCGTTGTATAGTTTGCCATCTTTCATTTGAATAACATCGTTTTCAGGCTCCGTTTCTCTTGAAAGACCTCGCACTGCTGTATCTGGCGATCTAACAAAGAATGTAATTTTGCAATTTTACGATCCTTTATTGAACATGCAGGACATGTCTCTGTACTTTTTCTTTTCTGTGTCGCTTTTTCCCATTTTGATTTTTGTTTCAATGCATTATCTTTTGTCACTATCAGTTCATTCACCTCCATCTGTAAAGACTCAATTTTCTTTTTTGCTTCAGTAAGTTTTGTTCGAGTCTCTTTATGTCTTTCGTCTCTTCCGTAAACATTTGTTGTTGAGTACTCCCCTTCTTTAGTATGCAGTTCTGCAAGCCTCGCTGTATATTCTGTAACCCTCACGCCTAATTTGGCTAGATGTGTCCTCTTTTCCTCCAGCTCTGTACTTAATTGCTGAATAATAGGTACTTTACTGTCCAGAGTTAATTTGTAGTTCTGATCAAGGACAGCAGCACTAAGTTTAGCAAGTGTTGGGAAAAGAGTGGGCTGTCGACTTGCAGAATTACTGTTTGAATGTGAGAGTTTTCTGTCTCGTTTTGAATGTGTATACACATAGGGAGTCTGTAAATATTTCTGTTGTTTTAATTTGTGTCCTCTGAGTTTGGATTTTTCCTTCGCTATTCGTTTTATGCGATACTCAATAACACCACTGCTTGGAATGTCCCTGAGTGCAAGCATACGTTGAACCCAAGAAGCACAGTCTTGGGAAGTACTGTTAGTTGAGTCACGAATTTTTCCCAACTCCAGCAACATCTCGTTGGTGAGGCACCAAGGCTGAGGCAGATTTGCAGTACTGTGAAGAAGCCAATCAGTGGTCACTCCCACTGATGTGAGAGTCGGAGCCGTGTCACACTCTTTCAGGGAACTGGGAACTTTCCTTATCTCATCGCATTTTCCTTCCTTTTCAGATCTTCGAATGCAGCGCCTTACACTTCTGACAAAACTAGATAAATCTGGCTGCCGAACACCGAGTCGTGAGAAAATTTGCGGCAGGCTGTGCTTGTAGGATAAGCTCGGATCAGCGTTGATAAATTTCAGCACAAGATGAAAGAAGGCAAAGGATGGAACCTTCCCAATTATTGATGAATCTGCAATAAATATAAAGCAAAAGGATGAACGTGTTTTGCTATTGATGTGACTCGGGGACAAATACATATCTCACCCGCCTCCGAATCCCATTCATACAGCATCAACTGAGTTGTCACAGCCGAGTTATTTGTAGTCAACAAATGTACAGGGTAATGACATATGATTCACATGCAAATGTACATTGTATTATCCAATTATGAAATTATAATTGGTTTATTTCTAGTGGACATCTGAAGGCGAGTGGCTGATTTACCAATGTCCAGATGTACAAGGAATGACACAAATTTACATGTACATAGACCATAACTGAAAATTCTGTCAGAATGAAATCAATATCAGAGATCTACATTTAATTAAGATTAAAATAACTTATTTACATGTAATTTACTGAATTACTATAGAAGATGTGGAATAATCTCCACATATCTTGATACTAACCATCCACTGTTTGTCCATATGTAAGATGTCGGATTACTTCCTCTGACCATCCGCCCGACACGGTTAAATAAATCAGATCAGATTCCATAGTGTTGAAATCCACGTCTAAGAAGAGAAGCAAATAAAGGAGATGGTATTGTAAGGCGGGGTTTTTGCCCACAGCCAGCCGACTCATAGGAATGTACATTTCTTCTCTCCATCTGTCAATAACAATGCAATGTACAACTTGTCGTCGGCGGCAACTGTCAATCAACGGACTGAATCTGGGACGAACCATGATAGCTTCACATTTGAGATGAACCATGATAGCTTCACATGTGTTCGGTACCAAGGCATTATTATTTCGCCACGTTGCAGTCAATTTTACATGCGCATATTGGAGAATAAATACACAATTTAGGCGAATATATCGCCGTTGTAACAGCTTGTGACTGATAGTTCGATTTCAACGTTTGACTAGCCTGTAATGTCCACACGGTATTGTGTCATCGGTAAACAATATCTATTTTACATTTAATTGGTTCATAATGATAGCCTAAAATCTTATTTCAGATACTGAATGCATTTTTTTTTACAAAAATGAGAAATATTGAAATAACTTGTCGACGTCACACATGTTGCCCTCTTGCGATTCGAACTAGGTAAAAGAAAATTTTGAGGCGCTTGTGATCCAACGTGCGTATCCACTACACCACGACAAATGAACAACTGTAACAGGCTATTTTATCACTTTAATCTACTTACGAAAACTTCAAATGTTATGAATCATAACTTTTCATTTTTTAGTATGAAGGACTCCCTGGACCAAAAAGATCTTTCAGTAGTGGAGATATAATGTTACCACACAACACCAGATTAAATGGCATTTTGGTCCAAGGGGTCCTTCGCTTCTAAATGCTTGCCTGTCACATGCCTGTAGGGCTCGATTTAGGCTCTTTTTTCACGAAACAGCACAAACTGAGGATTTCAGTTTCATGTGATAACTATAATCATAACACAATCGCACTAAAATTTTCACATATTGCGTACTTATATTTTCTCTTGCCGTTACATTAAAACATAAGTATTTTTAGGACATTTTATTTTTTCAATTTCAACCGCACCACACATAGGCCAAAATCCCGCCTAATCGTACCATCACCTTTGTTTTATATTCATGTAATAACTTCTTTTTTTTATTTATCAAAAGTATATAATATAATTCAATATAGTAACTTGGCCTACACTATTTTGCGAATATTTGTTATATTATTTTCAGCCAGAATATTTCGAAATTAATTGCTTTCGTTTACTAATGTATAATTTAACATGAATTGCAGGCAAGCACCTAAAAGGTGCGTGGACCCCTCAGCCTGTTTTTCTTTAGTCAAGTAGGATCAGGGCTGCATCTAGAGCCAATTTAGTTTCGGAAAACATATGGGCGCCCAAAACTCAAATGAAACAAAAAATGAAAGTGGTGTTGTTGTTCAATTTGAAAGGATTTCTGAAGGAAATACTCCTAGAAAAGCTTCTGGGAGCCTCAATATCGATCTGATTGCATAGCTGTGTATTGAATTTCATAAACCTCTGTTTTGTGATTGATCACAGGCTCTTTGCGCCGAAATTCACTTAAAAAAATTGGACCCTCAATAATGAATTAAGAAAAGGAACTGGGAGTTTGTGATCGGAACCTGCAAAAAATCCTTGGATACCGTACATAACAGACTTCGGTTTCACGTGAGTGGTGTGCTGGGATTACAGCATGCAAGAAAGTGTAGCTCTATCAGTGGCAATTTATGCATTGCACAAGTGTGATAACAAGTAAACACACTGATTGACACAGGCCCACCCTTATCATTATTTGGGGGGGGGCATAAGCTCCAGGTATGCAAACTGGTTCAAAATTGCCCAGAGTCAGGCTAAAAATGGGTTCTCCTAATCACTCGTTTTAAATCATTTCCAAGGTACAGTAACATGTTTGGTGACAAAAATTGAAGCATTATGTTGTACCAGTTGAATGTGTGGACACAAATATGGTTGATGCAAAAGTTTTAGGATAAATCATATGATGTAGAATAGAATGATTTAATAGCAAAATTAAAGAAAAATGTTGTCCTTCATTGAATGAGAATCTTGAATGGACCAGGCTTTCTTGTATCAGGAAACCTTTAAAATTCACACTGAAACATGCAACCAAGGGTTCCCGATGGGCATAGATAACAGTGCAAAAGCTAAGCCATCAATAAATAATAACAAAAAAATAAATTAAAAATTATGAAATCATCACAGCCATCAGAAAATCTAATCATTTCATCAGTCAACATTCAGGAAGCTCTCACCAAAGTTTTGTCAGGCCCGACTTGATAGATCTGCAGATATTCAGCGGACAAGAGCATGTTGATGGGCATCTAGATAACAGTGCAAAAGCTGAGCCATCAATAAATAATAAATAAAAAAATAAAAATCATGAAA
Organism: Hanleya hanleyi; assembly: GCA_036873755.1. NCBI lineage: Eukaryota > Metazoa > Mollusca > Polyplacophora > Lepidopleurida > Hanleyidae > Hanleya > Hanleya hanleyi. The sequence goes on along the minus strand of JAVTVY010054953.1, from coordinate 2,157 downwards.
TCATCATAGCCATCTGTAAATCTAATCATTTCATCAGTCAACATTCAGGAAGCTCTCACCAAAGTTTGGTCAGGCTCGACTTCATAGATCTGCAGATATTCAGCGGACAAGAACATGTTGACGGACGGACGGACGTACGTACATGGCAACGACAAGACCTCGCAGCCCTATGGGCTGAGGGGTAAAAACTTCCATGATTTCAGTGATTGCCTATAATTTGTAAAATCTGGGAGAGTGGGAACGTTTCATGTAATTGCCTTTTGTTGCAATCATGAGCATATATTCCATATAGTGGAATACCCATCTGATGGCTGTTCTGTCTTGTGATTTGCTTCCCTCGTATTTTTACAGGTGGACGATCGTCATTTATTCCCAGTATTTTTGAAACCAGAGCAAATTTCCTAGCAGAATTGTTTTTCAAATATTCAAGGAACGTCAACGAACGTAATGATCGTGAATGATTCACTGAGGTTGGGCAGTTTGAGCAGTGACAGTATTGAAGTCACGCACTTGTCCGCCTGGCATTGGTAGTCGCCATCTTGAATATAGTTTCGAAGCGGGGAGGGAAACCACCACTTCGGAAATTGGCTTATTAACAATGGCCTTCGTCTGAATATCAAACCAAACCAAGACAGACATCTAGTTCGAGCTTAGGATTAGAAGAATATCTATTCAGAATAGCGAAATATTACCTGGCGAGTCCGGGAACGACCGAAAAATAACATCAACCGCCTTTCAACCCTCCGCTACGGCCCGTGTGCAAAAAAATATGTCATTGGAGAGATTCTCCTTAAAGTATAGGGGATTCCCTAGAAAATGACATGTCATTTGATGAAATCGAGGCCCAAAGGCCGGTGTTTTCAGACGAGAGAAAACCCCCATGTTTTCAGGCCCGTTATACCGTGACGAACGGATTAGCACACCAGGCACTTGTCCAAAGCTTTTTTTATATCAAACACAGCACAACAAGAGATACAGAATAATGTATTTGTCTCCAAATTTTATGTTAACAGTTATAATAAAGGCAAAACATGCAAACTTGATAAAGTGAAAGTGACGGTTTTATCCAGCACAGAACGTATATTGGATCTCAATGAACTCCCTACATAGGGAGTTCAGTTCAGGGGCTATATCATGTGCGAATTCAGTGGAAAAAACAATTTTACTGTCCTGCAATTTTTGCGTGAATTTATGTGCTAAACGTCTGTAAAATGACTTGTGTTTGATCAAGTTGTGTCCTACAATAAATCCTGGTTGTCTTTATTAATTTCTCTTTGCTATTTCAACGTACATGTTAAACATTTTACGCCCAAATTCGGTCAGAGACTCTACCAGTGGAAAGCGGAGGTCGCCATATTTATCAAAATGGTCGAAAATTTGACGTTCGTCATCAGGGAGCCAATGGGATGGCATGCACTGTTTCGTACAAAAAAAACAGGAAGAATCCTGATGTTGTAGAGGTCACAGACTGGAATTCTCCTCAAAACTTGATTTTAAAATTGAAAATGGCATTTTTTAATCATTTTTCGTCCATCGTCCGTCTGTCGTCAGTCCGTCCGTAAACAATTCTTGTTATCGCGATTTCTCTGGAACTACTGCACAGATCTTTCTCAAATTTGGTACACAGGTTCCCCTTCATATTGTCTGTCACTTTATGCTCATTTTTATTCTGTTGGCATATTCTTCAGCTGAGAATACAATAGTTAAATTCAAAATGGCGACCATGTGGGTTCATCCGAGACTCATATTTTGAGGTTTTTTCCCCGTATAATTCAAGGTATTGAGTTCATATGGAGCTGAAATTGAAAATTTCTCAAAGCCAAGCCGATTTTGTGTATTTATGGACCTAGTTTGACTCTATTCGTATAATCATCAGCTAGAAAAGTAATTAAAGATGGCGGACATATGAAGTCATCCGATGTGGCAAACTTTCCAAACGTGGAAATAGGAAATACAACATCCCAGGCAATTTTTTTTCATACATAATATCCACCATCAAACCCAATACTCAAAGGCTCGAAGTCTTGCGGTGCTATGAGCAAAAGTCTAAAAGCAGAGTTTGCTGAGAAGGCCCCTCTCTCCATGGATTTATTGAATAGATGTTATGATTAAAGCTAGTATGCACCACTGAAATCATTGATTGATTGACCATGCACT
>JAVTVY010054952.1:0-31859 GCA_036873755.1 Hanleya hanleyi | reverse complement strand
GGAGCATTTTTGTCAGTTGTCAGTTGACATTTGGATATGGTCCCTACGTGACGCCGCACGATTGGAGTACATAAACAAATCATAATATTATATAACTTTGCCATTATTGATGAGTAATATGTACTATAGCTCAGACCGATTGAGCTATAAATAAGAGTGACTTTGTTTAAAGTCACTTACCCCCTTTTTGTGGAACAAAACAAATATCTGTAGGGTGTCATTTCGGCAGCATCCACTGAATCCACCCTGGCTGATACCCGCAATGGTCATATAAAGTCATGGAAAATTATCTTGCCGGTGAGGTGAGCAAATTTGTAAAATAAGGCCATTTTTTAGGACTAGAAGTCCCATTTCCTATTTGGCCTCGCTGAAGACAAAAGTTCACTCTTTTCACATATCTGACGGATTACAGCTGCCATACTGACGCTTAGAACTTTGGCAGAACATGATGTTACAATTCATTTGAGCGAATTATAATTCTCTGAACTGTCACTAATTATAATTACCTGAGCCTTGATACAGCAGTACACTCTCAAATGGCAATAAACGAAATGGTAACACACACGTCGACAGATCTCATCTTTCTTGTAAACATCCCGTTTTAACTCGCAAGAATCCGATCCACTTTCACGAAGTTTTCTGCAATATTCCAAGTTTTTCTATATCCCAAAACGACAGTATATTTAAGAGCATAAGAAGATATTTTCTGGAGTTAGTTATCGCTCTTATGAAAAAGTAAATAACTAAAAATTGGGTCGAAAAATATTCCGAAAATAAGTTCGGAGAAAATGACGCCACTGTGATGCCATACGGTACATGATGAACATGATGAACATACGGTAATGCCTCTAATAATTCAATCACAGGATGGGAACTTTTCCACCATAAAATCTAGGGGTGATCAAATTTATTTGAAATTGACAAAAAATAGTCCACAATCATGCATATAATCCATTATTTCTTATTATTTAAATGATTTTAAAGGGTGATCAAATTTATTAGAACCACCGATTGAATTTTGTCTTCAAAATTGGGCGTGATTGAATTATGATAGGGGGATTGAATTATTAGAGGGATTACCGTAGTGTATTTTTGACATTGTCTCATGAAGTACGTGACTCATATAATATATAATGTCATAAATTTAACCTCACTAGCACCAAGGCAAAGAAAATGTTCAGGGGAGCGTAGAGGCTAAATTGATTGCGTAAAATGGATTCATAATAAGGGTATCAATACGAAAGTGTTGCCGAAAGGAATGTGTCAGTGGATGACCGATTATTACTAAATGTTGTATATTGAATTGCTAAGTATCTTTCGGTTAAATCATAATATACTGCCATGCGTGTCGTGTGGAAGCTTAGACAGATTTAGCAAAAAGAAGCGATATATGTTTTAGAAATAATTGGTTTTCTTTTTTTATGCTAGGATGAACCACAATTAGAACAATAAATCTATTGAAAATGGACAGACATTTCTCACAAGACAGCATCAACTGTTTTCGAAAATGAACGTACAACTAGGAAAAGACCCAATTAAGAACTAAAATCTTAGAGGAGGAAAATGCGACGCTTTGAATTAATAGTCTATATTACTTATTTTTATTAATTGTTCTTAATTCATACTGGTAAATGTATTTTTTTGTTTTTGATATAACGAGAATTAATATTTGTTTATGTATCGATGTTGACTCGCTAGAACCAGCAGATGACCCGGTAAGATCAAGCAGATAGATTTTCAAGGACTGTAATGTTCAACAGGTTTGCGTCTTACTTACTGATGCACACTTGTTGTTCCTCAGGGGTTGTCTAGTTTCTGGTTCAAAATGTTTCTGCTAAACCAGAGACTGTGAGCAGAGACTGTGAGAGGGTAACTCTGGTTTATTTTAGTCTGTGCATGTCACAAATTTGCTGACATGAAATGACTCGTTTGTTCAATATTAATGTATATCTTTTGTACAGTGCTTTTCTAATTACCCACACCGATTGTGGGTAAACATTTCATTGTTTTCTCTATGTTTAAACGAGAATTTTGGCAAATGAATTTGATTGTTCCCCTCCTTGAGGCCCTCTTCTCCGAGCAATGTAAACTAAGTCATGAAAACAGTAAAGTGTGGGTAGATGTCTTGGTCCGATCCATCGGGCTTGCTGAGCCAGTTTTAAAAGAGTTCAACTTCAAGGAGGAAGGTCACCCAGACCGGAACTTTCAACAACCTAAATGTACAAGTAGGCCATTGTAAAGTCACAGTGATCTGAGCTGCACAGTTATTAACAGGAAATACCTTGACGAAATAAACTATATCGTAAAGAGTTATTTACCAATAGCTTGATCTAGGTGTAAGATGAGGAATGAGCAAAGATTTGCGAAAGTTTTTTTATCTTAAAGTATTGAAGGAATTACCTAGTCACTTGGTTTTTATTAACCTTATTACCATGTTCATTAAAGTTTTAAAATATCAATAGACTCTATCGCCATTTCAATTTTTTGCAACTGCGCAGCGTCTGCGCAGCTTTTCGTGAACTTCCTGTTTGTACCAAATCGGAAGTTTTTAACGTTGGAGTGATAGGCCGAGTGTTGAAAACAGTTGATATTTTGTGCAACTGTACGTAAAATTATAGAAAAATCTCACGGGCTATCCCCAGATGGGCTAAAGAACAGCTCCAGGTATTTATTTATGTTTATTTACCCTGAACATAAATTAGTTCCACAGAAAAAGTACTTTTCCCGAGATATGACCCACTTTTAACCTGGTCAGAATGCGGCCGTTGGTACAAATGACCTTTCGTGACTTCGCTGCGCAGACGCTGCGCAGATGCAAAAAATTTAAATGGCGGTCTAGCTTATTCGGTTGTATTTAAGAGCAAACCCGGATTACCCAGTTCGTCATAATATTTGTTAATATCCAATATAAACTGGTAATACTCATTATATGCGCATATAGGGTTGGACTCGTATGATCAATACCGGCATAGTTTTAGACTCAAACATGGGACCGTTTAAATTTCATGTTGTCTTGCCACGGAGGCATTAATTGCATATCTGTATGAGCTATCGGCATACTTTGACTGGTTTATTTAATTTTTCAAGATTTTTAAAATTTCGTCAGCAACAAGAACAATGTGACAGGTGTCTAGCCCTATTAATAATGGATATATTTATTTAGGAACAAGTGGCATAACCGAATCCTGTAGCCAGCCCTTTTCCATAAACAATTTCGAATATGAATCATGATGACAAACTAGGGTTGTCTCAGGAGTAGTAGGTAAAAGGGGACTTAAACACAGCGTTATTATGTCATGCTCCCTAAAAAAGTGTTTTGTTACTTAATATGAAATGCTCCCTAAAAGGCTCCGTAAAACCGTTTCTTACTTAATATGTGATGCTCCCTAAAAGACTGTTTTCTCACTTAATACGTCATAATCCTTAAAAGGTCGTTTTTAGAAAGGTGAGTTGTCTCACCTTTATTAGGCTATCTAGAAAATTTCTGATTTTAGGGTTGTCCGAAATACACGTATAAAAATAGTTCCAAACTGTTTATTCTTTCTCAGACCAGAATAGTTATCCTTCAGTGGTTGACAGGCTTTGTAGGCCTATATGTAGTCACTTAGCATGTACTTGATCCCTTACCTGTATTAAATAATACTCTGTTAATTATTTTCCTTCAAGATATCATATTAATACGCACTAGAGTATGGAAGCCTGGTATGGTCACTCTTCCAAACATTGACTTCAGCTTAGAGAAATACAGTTCAGGAGGCAACATGTACATGTGTAAATAGCTGCCCTACCATAGCTCTGGGGGCTGTACATGTATCTATGCTGGGTCTAGTTTCTGATCAATGTTCAAGCTAAAACTAGGTCATCACATGAACTGGTGTTAGATATATAGGTACATGTATGTAGTGAAAATAATGAATCAATTGAAGTTAAACTTAGAAATAATACTATCTGACATGTCTGAGAACTGAAATATTCTGAGATGGATGTCTTGCCACTTATTGTTTCATGCATTCATGTGTTCTAATACTTTCATTCAGTGCCAGTACTGGGTGTACATGTATGTATAATAGTATTACCACTACATAGTTTGGTATTATGGCCAGTTTTTCATGTGTTTTGGGGGGGGGGGGCTTTTTCAAACAAATAGATACTATTTTGAATTGAAACTCTGGAAAGGAAATCTGCTACTCAGGAAGCAGCTATTCTTTTGAGTTTTACTATCTCCACTATTGCCGTCAGTCAATCGATAGTCTCTGAAAATGATACTCAGGTATCACAATCAGTTAAAAACTATTTTTCCTGTTAGCCATAAATTACAAAACTCTAATTTACAAATGGAAGTACAGTGCAATAAAATCTAGATTATGCAAAGAGAAGTTCACTTGCAATGGATGTTATCTGTCCCAACCCTCAATCAAGCAACAACATTTATCTTCTGAACCACCTGTCTATATATGCCCATGGGCCTAGTCTTACATAAGATATAATAAACCCTAAAAGGGCGTTTTGTTATTTAATATGAAATAGACCGTTTTGTTACTTAAGATGTAATGATCCTCCAAAGGCCGTTTTGCTACTTCATATGTAATAATCCCTCTGTTATTAATTAATATGTAATGCCTCCCCTGTTCTTTCTATAGATCAAGACGTCAGTTCTATTTATAGGTCATTTGAATGAGTCAGCGAATGCCTGAGTGAGTCATTGAGTGATTGTGTGGATCAATAAACAATTGAAATGAATAAATGAGTCATTGAATGCTCGATTGAGTCAGTGAGTCATTGAGTCCATGTGCAATGAAATAAAAGTTTGAATGTATCAATGAGTGTATGTTTGAGTGAATGAGTCATTGAGTAATGAGTTGCAACGTGTTTATCAACCTTTTAAATATTTGCATATTATATATAGTTCGAAAGCTTGAATAATGTATTTTATTTCCGTAACAACGAAATTGTAATAACATCGATCGGAATATCACAATATCACAAAAACAGCGCCAAAACCTCGCTGAAAAGAAGGAGACGAAACATGTGTTTTGAATTATACGTAGTGATGAAGAATATATACAAGAATGACTTTTTATATCTAGTAGTGAAGATATATTTTTTGAGCCACGAAAAACGATAGTTACATTTGAATTAAAAGAAAGTTTGTGATGAACTGACGAAATATACGGTTTTTATCGGTATAAACACGTCTCATATCGCCATTAACGTAGTATCTACATAGCGTTTGTAATCCTTGCATATAGTGTAGAAATGGAATTGAATTCGATGTGTGTGTGTGTGTGACCTAAATGGTCAAAAATGGTTAAAAGGAATAAGACGTTCTTAGTTTGAAGGGCCGCATTACATATTAAGTAATACTACCAGGGTTATTACATATTCAGTAATAAAACACCCTTCGCAATATAACAAGGGTGGCGGGAATAGGACAGATATGAGATTTCTATGCATATACCTGATTACCTATGTTATGCTGGTGAGCTTTTCAACCCATTGCTTTATTGAACAAGTGGGTACATTTATATGTATGACAAAGTTTGTAAATTATCGACAATCCACAAAGGTTCCTTATATATATTTATATTATATGCATAACTAAGCTGGAATATAGTACAATTTTGAAAGTTGTGTGACACTATCGAGACACCAAGGTTTAAAGCGCACACAGAATAGTTAATGTGTCTGATTGTCAGATTGACTAAACATCTGCAATCAATTAAAGTGTTTTTATCCATACACTATATACACGCTATATGTTCTACAAGTATGTGTGCATAGCTGACTGTCACACACCGATCCTCCAAATGAATGAACAACATTATGTTTCCATGAACAACATTAATGATACTGATTTATTAAAAGAATTAACCCAAATACTTTATTCCATAACAAGTATAATTTATTATTTACACCACTATCTGTGAATATGATCGAAAGGAAATGGGTATAATATCAATACCCATGATGTATTAAGAGCGGCTCTCATAAATGTTGTAAAGACGAACATGCTATTTTAGGAATATGAAATTCAGTATTTCACCGCTAAATATATAAGTCATGTACTTGTGTATAAGATCATACAGAGATTCGGAGGCCCGATCTTTGCTAGACCAAGTTGTGGTATTTCTCCCAATTGGATTCCATGTGTGTTATGTACTGTTAATAATTGCAGCATTATATACGTAATAATACAAGTGACAATCAAAAATAATTGAACCCATATGTGCTGTACAAGAAATATGAACCAAAGACCACATTTAGGTTTTTATGCCAGAAATGCTATTTTAAGAATATGACCTGGTCAAAGTCGGTATTAACCCGCGAAAGGCGTGGGCGTATATTAACAATAATGATCAACGTTGATGTGGGGGGTGTGTGGACAAGTGTCGACTTGTCGAGAACTGACGTCATGATCTATAAATAGAACAGGGATTTTCTCATGTTATCATGATCTGTAAACAGAACAGGGATTTCCCATGACATTATGATTTATAAACAGAACAGGGATTTTCCCAATGCCGTCATGATCTATAAATAGAAATGACGTCTTGAACTATAAAAAGAACAGGAGAGGCATTACATATTAAGTAATAAAAGAGGGATTATTACATATGAAGTAGCAAAACGGTCTTTGGAGAGTTATTACATATTAAGTAACAAAACGGTCTATTACATATTAAATAACAAAACACCCATTTAGGGTTTATTATATCTTAAGTAAGAAAACAGTCTTTTAGGGAGCATGACATATTAAGTAAGAAACGGTTTTACGGAGCCTTTTAGGGAGCATCATATATTAAGTAGCAAAACAATTTTAAGGGAGCCTTATATAATAACGCTGTGTTCTAAGTCTCCTTTTGGCTACTATTCTCAGGTAGTCAAACAAACACGAGAACAAAGAATATATTTCTAAACATTCTCAATATTTCAAGGCTGTAGCCAGGAATCTTCATGCATGATCCATTTTCGCTATCTGTACTGTAGGGATCAAGTACTTTATTCGAGGCACCTGTTGGAAAATTCAGAAATGAAGAAAGTTCTTCTATTGTGTATGTGTCGTATTATCAGCTTCGTGTGAATTAAAAGACACTCCACAGTAGGAATTGTCACTACTAGCTATTTTTAACAAATATTTTATGTACTCTTAAAAAGTGAACATGGCGGGCATGCCAAATAGTTGAAGTCGGGATTGCGTTACACTACATAGCCACTGAATAAAATACTTTAAATGTGAATTCCCAGAATACTTTCTTATTATGGAAAAATAATATAGAACGTACTCTTTGCAGACCGTACCCCTATTCCACGTGTCTAAACTGTGGTCTACCAGCGAAGGTCCGAAGCTTATTATCTACTGATTGTGGAGTAAAAAGTACTGTATTAATAAATGAATCCGAGAACTGAACAGTATTCACTCATAAGTTATAGGAACCCGGGCCTACGAGGACTTCTATCCCTAAGAATTACCATAATATCTCCAATTTCTTTATTTGGAATATTTCCCTTTTCCCTTCAAGGAAAAGAATGCAAGATCTTTAAACAAATCGTAACAGTAATTCACACATAAGTTATTTAGGACTCTTTTATGCATCAGTATGTAATTTCAGGAGCAAGATAACTCGTCAAACAGCCTACACCACTAGACTCTTCCGCAATCCCCAGACACACAAGATGAAATGGAAAGATGCAATGTGCCCGGGGATCTTGGGCGTGATTAATTATGTACTCATCTCTAGCCATGGTTCGCCTGATTAAGCCGTATCATCGCATAATATGGGTTTGGCATAGGTATAAAATCAGTCTAAATTTTTAGGCGTGTGGAATAACATTCATTACCTCATGACCTCTCCAAATATAACTATATTTGAGCAAATTAGAAGCCAGGGCAATGTGTCATATAGTTCACCCTCTTTGAACTCAGTTGTAAGTATCCGTGATTGTTTTGACTGAACAGATGCCCACGTTTAATTTCCTCGATGACATCAAAGCATATCCTCATTATAAACTCGGCTTGTCTGTTAGCACGACGAAGTACCCTTCAACGCCGTCCGTCCATTGACTGTTATCTTAAAAAGACTAAATCTACCCATGATCCATTGTACCCAGAAAAAAACTATAACACTCAAATTTCAGCTCTTATTTTGTTTACTTAGCAAATGAGAATTTCACCAGACAGCGTACCTTGACTATTGCTAACTATGTACTCCATTATTTTTAGTAGTTGCAACGGAGAATCGCCAACGTACAATTGAGCCATCAGACGATACAGCGGACCTAGATTTCAATAATGGCAGACGGCAGAATGGAGTCAGACGAAGAACGGAAGAGGCTTATTCACACCAAATTGTTAGTAGAACTTGAACGGGCTTTCGACATAAAAGACACAGACTTCTTAAGAAGAGCGACCCAGTATCATCTGAAGACTGAACATGTGCCGGACACAATTGGAGGCATATTAGACCGTCTACAAGTCATAAATTTGTTAGATGTCGGACATTATGACGCGCTGAAAGACATATTCAGAATTAGTCGGCTCATGCATCTAAAGTCTCTTGTAGAACAGTGTGAAAGAGAAATCGGGGGAGCCAGTCTTTCTACTCCAGATGGAGAATGTCCTGCTACACGTGGAAAACAAAAAGGCGAGGACTTTGCACGAACAGGTAATTGAACACATACTGATCTACATATTACGGTAAATGATCGAGCAATGCGTTTATGATTTATTCAGTAGGCCTAATAGGTGACGAAATGTAACGGTGATTTTATACACTAATAGTTCGTTGTCATATGCGAATTAGAATGCGCAAAAAGCAATATTCTAATGATGGAAGAGACCAGGTAGTCTTGAGGATTAACGTAGTTCAGTTATTTTCTTTGCTCCACTATTGCCATTGATGATCCATCATTGTCATAGATGGATCCATCATTGTCATAGATGAATCCATCATTGTCATAGATGGATCCATCGCTGTCATAGATGAATCCATCATTGTCATAGATGGATCCATCACTGTCATAGATGGATCCATCATTGTCATAGATGGATCCATCATTGTCATAGATGAATCCATCATTGTCATAGATGGATCCATCACTGTCATAGATGGATCCATCATTGTCATAGATTGGTCCCTCACTGTCATAGATGGATCCATCATTGTCATAGATGGATCCATCATTGTCATAGATTGGTCCCTCACTGCCATAGATGGATCCATCATTGTCATAGATGGATCCATCATTGTCATAGATTGGTCCCTCACTGTCATAGATGGATCCATCGCTGTCATAGATGAATCCATCATTGTCATAGATGAATCCATCATTGTCATAGATGGGTCCATCATTGTCATAGATGGATCCATCATTGTCATAGATGGATCCATCATTGTCATAGATTGGTCCCTCACTGTCATAGATGGATCCATCATTGTCAAGCCCGACTGCGATGTGTATGAAACGAGAATGCAGACCACGAGAAACTATAACCTACTGTTCTGTTATAAAGATACTTCTAATCCAGGTTTTCACTTCTCTTACAGCATATGAATGGCTGTTTACAACTGGTATAAATAGACAACTAGTACACGTATCTAAGAGTAATTCAGAACACCATTGAGTAGAGGCCTCTTATAAGTTTAATAGTTCAATTTGCTTACATTTTTCTCAAATCGCCATTCTCTCATTGCCGATGTTTTTTACCTTCTAAACTGTCGGTGTACCCTCTCTGACGGCTTCGCATGACATTCATTCTTTGTCGATTTTGATCAGCACAGTAAGCGTTTATCTGCATACGACAGAGATGAGAAATATTCCCAGTATATTTTATGAATTAAACTCAACATATCAAGGTGGTGGAAAAGATACCGGCGTACTGACAAGAAGTCATATGACCCCACAGGCCAATATTCTGACTGCATACCGGTATCTAAAAACATCACAAGAACCAAAAATGATCCCTGTGATGATTTGTAGTTCAGCCACGCTTTTATTTTACCTGTTCATGTGGACAGCTTGAATGACAAGACCACACGGCCCATAGCACCGGTTTCATCAAGAGCAATGCTGAATATCATGGATTGAAGTTATATACTCAACTATTCAAAAAGAGCACACGTTACGACATCATGTTTAGCTGTAATGTTCTGGATTCTCTCAGATCCTCTTCATGTCCGTGAGCCATGCGCGTGTTTATTCCTAATGCAATCAGAGGGTATATCTTACAGTAGGAGGTATACAATCTGATGTCATGCGTATAAGCGACATGAGAAGCAACGGAATACAACCGGTGCCCGCTGGTATTTCAGGAGAGTTCTCTTTAACCTAACATGATCTCTGTATCACGAAAGCGACGAATACCTAATACACAAAAGATACGTTGAGCATGTCGAGTTAAGCATACGGAGATGCACTTTTTTCATTCAATATTGAATAGTGAAAAAAGCCATCCAGCCACAGTGCCAATAACCAGTGCATTTACTACATGGAATGAATACATACGTGAATAATCATCACTCTCTATCATGACAGTTTGTAATTTTAATCCAGTCATAACGCATTTCGGTTGAATCATCTATACTTCGATGAAGTCAACGGCGGTCGCATTGAGACCGACAGCGGCCCCTGCATTTTTGGCTAAGCCAGGCCAATCGTGATCTTTTCTGACCGTTTGATTAATGTGCCATCATTTTTTGGTTTGGGCTACTTCAATCAGCGTAGAATACGCACAATCGTGAAGAAACAAAGGGGCTGGTTAAATAACCGGTATCGGTACGTGATCATAGGCAAACAATTGTGTAAACGACGTGAATATTTCATATTCGATTGATTCTCACTAAATGCACTAAAAACACAAACTAAAAGAGTGGTTAGAAAACAGCGTTATTATGTCATGCTCCTGCGAGGGGCGTTTTGTTACTTAATATGTAATGGCGTTTTGTTTCTTAATATGTAATGCTTCTGCTATGGCCACATCGATGTAGGTCAATAGTCCACCATAAGCAAAGAGCAGTCTCATCTGCATGCCCTAAATATACATCACTCTTGCATCATGGCTAAATGTGTCAGGCAAATTTGTATACACCCACGTCTGTCGCAGACAAGTCCCCACAAAGTACGTCATATCCTAAATAGCACTTGAGGGTAATTTACGTATGCTAAAAATATCCACCAATCAGAGCACGGCTCTGATAAAAATAGACACCAATTAAATTTTGGGTATTTCCACCAATCAAATGGTGGAACAGGTTCTTCGTCTAAACATAGGTACCAATCAGAGCACGTTTCTTTCATAACACCTGAATTTGCAAGTCTTTTATAAGTCCTAAAGCGCAGTGAGTCATCACTCCTGCATCACAGTTATATGTGTCAGAGAAAAAGGAAAGCAGGAGTCGGGTAATATCCACAGGAGCTAGGTCGTCGTGACAACCTGTACCTGAGCCACGGTTAAAATATCATGGTAACGATTGACGTTATCAACCGGCATACATTTTGTATTCGATCGTAATTGTACACGGTATAGGCCAGATTTTTCGGTGTGTGTCAGTCAGCTGAGCAACAAAGTGACTCACTACATATATGTTTTGAATTATAGTACTTTTTAAAATATCCCCTAAACACGAAACGGCCTCTGTGTGAAACAACAATACAGCAAATCGCTCTGGACAAAATACTCTATCTTGAAATATAGATTTAACAACGGCTGTATGTGAGTTGGGGATAGAATTACATCATTGTACATTCGTAAAAATGTACTAACATTAAAAATAATAGCGCTAAAAAACTACTTCAGTGCAAGGCCATTGACTATACATCTGCTTTCAATTACACTTTTTTAGCCAGTCACGAATATCCATACTTGAACATGTTTAAATACAATATCTTCTGCAACTTTGTGTGAGAACGGCATTGGCAATTACGATTTTATACAATTTAAGCTTAAGTTGAAACTTCCATTAATACTTCTATATCTAGTATTTGATGATTTGTATTTAACACATCTGCTGAAGCAATTCACAATATTGGATAAATTAATAGGCTACATCTGATTCTTTGTTGTATCATTGACTGTTCTTGTATCACAGCATCGGTGAACTTATACAACAGCGAGACATTTAATCTACTTATTAAATACCTATTGATTCAAACGCATGTACATGCAGTTGAATACGTATGATTAATATGATGTCTTTATATTGATAATATATAGGGTCACAGCGTATCGCAAATAGTGTCCCCCCATAAACAAAGAGCAGCGAGCCATGTTCATGCCCATTGTCAGTCCTAAATATACATCACCCTTGCATCATAGCTAAATGTGTCAGGGAAATTTGTATACGCCTACGATTGAAAACTTCTATACTATAATAATTCTATGCTCTGCAGTAGTCCTTAGCGCTATTATTTTTAATATTAGACAGTACATTTTCACGAATGAACGGAATGTTATTCTATCCCCAACTCACATCCAACCGTTGTTAAATCTGTTTCAAGATGGAGTATTTTGTCCAGCGCGAATTGCTCTGTTGTTGTTTCACACAACGGTCGATTAGTGTGTATAGGGGATATTTTAAAAAGTACTATAATTGAAAACATAGGTGCAGTCAGTCATTTTGCTGCTCAGCAGACTAATACACACCGACAATTCTGGCCAACACAGAATACAATTACCATCCAATACAGAATGTATATGCGGACTGAAACGTCGATAGTTACCATGATATTTTAACCGCGGCTGATGGTCGTGATGACGTCAATGCTATTTTAGGATAAGACCTACATCCTGTGGTAATATCCGACTCCTACAGGCCTTGGCATGAATACAAATTTCCCTGACACATATAACTATGATGTAAGAATGATGACTCACTGCTCTTTGAGCTTGCAAAATCAGGTGTTGTGAAAGAACCGTGCTCTGATTGGTACCTATGTTTAAAAGATTAACCTGTTCAACCGTTTGATTGGTGGACATTTTCAGAAAGTGGAAATACCTAAAATTTTTATTTTTAGCAACACAAGAGCCGTGATCGGATTGGCAGGAGCATCACATATGAAGTAACATAACACCATTACATATTAAGTGACAAAACGAGCAAAAATAATAACGCTGTTTTCTAACCACCCTTTTAGTGTCTACTTCTACGCTCAAGAAAACAGAAAATCCATTGGAGATTCGCAGTCGAGAGAAATACTTTAGAATTAATCTGGTTCTCCAGAACATCATTATTCTGTTAAATAGGTAACATTTTATAATGCACCAGTCATGATGGTCGACAGTATTATGCTATCCGAAAACGTTTTACCCCAAGTTCTGGCTCAAAATGTTCAACATGGAAACTTGTTTGTTTTTGTCAGGTGATACTCTCCATTCGCACTCAACTGGACAAGAAAGCTGTCAGCAAGGTTTCAACATGCACAACTGTACAATCACGAATGCTGCACAAAATATGACCATCGGAAGTCAGAACTTTTATTCATCAAATGCAGGTCAGGACAGTCAGTCGTTATCGAGTAACGATGGGGCTGGACAATTATACTTATTTTGAAATTGTCTATATATTGAGAGATATGATATGTACACGTCTTTATACACGTATTTTTAAAATATCCTGGATTACAGAACATTCAAAAAGATGAAACGATTGATGGGGTTTCTATACCATCTGGTAAAAACCGCAAAAAGAAATGGAACATCATCCTGGAGATTCCAGGTTGAGACTCTCGACACGTGCGAAATATTTGAGACGGTTTTTCGACACTGGTATCTACCGCTAACAACTCGGAGCTGGAGGGACAAAGTTAAAGCAAGAATTTAAAGTTGTTCATTTGAGGGTGTGGATCACGTTCATTTCTAGCCCACCATCACCAGATGGTTGGCTGTTCAAATCGCTTTTCGTCCGTGGTCCGTCGTCCGTCCGTCCGTCGTCCGTCCGTCGTCCGTCCGTAAACAATTTCTTGTTATCGCGATTTCTCAGGAACTACTTTATGGATCTTTCTCAAATTTGATACACAGATTCCCCTTGGGGTCTAGTTGTGCAAGATACGTTTTCTGGTCCGATTCGAAAATCCAATATGGCCACCAAGCAGCAATCTTGGATTTCCCCATGAAACCTTGTTATCACGATTTCTCAGGAACTACTTTATGGATCTTCCTCAAATTTGGTACACAGATTCTCCTTGGGGTCTAGTTGTGCAAGATACCTTTTCTGGTCCGATTCGAAAATCCAATATGGCCACCAGGCGGCCATCTTGGATTTCCCCATGAAACCTTGTTATCACGATTTCTCAGGAACTACATCATGAATCTTTCTCAGATTTGGTACACAGGTTTCCCTTGGGGTTTAGTTGTGCAAGATACCTTTTCTGGACCGATTCGAAAATCCAATATGGCCACCAGGCAGCCATCTTGGATTTTCTCATGAAACTTTGTTATCGCGATTTTTCAGGACCTACTTCATGGATCTTTCTCGAATTTGGTACACAGGTTCCCCTTTGGCTCTAGTTGTGCAGGATACCTTTTCTGGTCCGATTCGAAAATCCAATATGGCCACCAGGTAGCCATTTTGGATTTCCCCATGAAACATTGTTATCGTCATTTCTCAGGAAGAATTGCATGGATCTTTCTCAAATTTGGCACACAGGTTCCCCTTGGGGTCTAGTTGAGCAATATACCTTTTCTGGTCTGATTCGAAAATCCAATATGGCCACCAGGCAGCCATCTTGTATTTCCTCGTGAAACCTTATCACGATTTCTCAGGACCTACAGCATGGATCTTCTCAAATTTGGTACACAGGTTCCCCTTGGGGTTTAGTGGTGCAAGATACGTTTACTGGTCCGATTCGAAAGTCCAATATGGCCACAAGGCGGCCATCTTGGATTTCCCCATGAAACCTTGTTATCACGATTTCTCAGGAACTACTTTATGGATGTTTCTCAAATTTGGCACACAGGTTCCCCTTGGGGTTTAGTTGTGCAAGATACCTTTTCTGGTCCGATTCGAGAATCCAGTATGGCCACCAGGCAGCCATCTTGGATTTCCCCATGAAACCTTGTTATCGCGATTTCTCAGGAACTACTTTATGGATCTTTCTCAAATTTGGTACACAGGTTCCCCTTGGGGTCTAGTTGTGCAAGATACGTTTTCTGGTCCGATTCGAGAATCCAATATGGCCACCAGGCAGCCATCTTGGATTTCCCCATGAAACCTTGTTATCGCGATTTCTCAGGAACTACTGCATGGATCTTTCTCAAATTTGGTACACAGGTTCCCCTTGGGGTCTAGTTGTGCAAGATACCTTTTCTGGTCCGATTCGAAAATCCAATATGGCCACCAGGCAGCCATCTTGGATTTCCCCATGAAACCTTGTCATCGCGATTTCTCAGGAACTACTGCATGGATCTTTCTCAAATTTGGTACACAGGTTCCCCTTGGGGTCTAGTTGTGCAAGATACCTTTTCTGGCCCGATTCGAAAATCCAATATGGCCACCAGGCAGCCATCTTGGATTTCCCATGAAGCCTTGTTATCGCGATTTCTCAGGAAATACTGCATGGATCTTTCTCAAATTTGGTACACAGGTTCCCCTTGGGGTCTAGTTGTGCAAGATACCTTTTTCTGGTCCGATTCGAAAATCCAATATGGCCACCAGGCGGCCATCTTGGATTTCCCCATGAAACACTGTTATCGTCATTTCTCAGGAACTACTGTATGGATCTTTCTCAAATTTGGTACACAGTTTTCCCTTGGGGTTTAGTTGTGCAAGATAACATTTCTGGTCCGATTCGAAAACCCAATATGGCCACCAGGCAGCCATCTTGGATTTCCCCATGAAACATTGTTATCGTCATTTCTCAGGAACTACTGTATGGATCTTTCTCAAATTTGGTACATGTCGGCGGATGAAACGGTGGGGCATATTCTATATATTGACTATAGAGAATATCCGTACCTTCACCTTCCATATCAAGGAGTTCAAATAATTCGGAATTAAAAAGTATTTCTTCGAGTTTTCTTTAGTCCAACCTGTTTGCAAGTGAACTGCCCCACCGTTTCGTCTGCCGGGGGTCGGCTACATGAAGGGACGTCACTTGACACAACGTCACAACTGTAGACTACTGCATTACAAGCGTCTAGTCCGTCATTCATAATCCAGCCGTCGTCCATTAGAGAATATCCGCGTCCATAATCCAAAGACCTATTTCATATTCCATATAACAGTATTAGCACCAAATTCAAAAAGACAATCATAGTATACATAAACATAAGCTTGTTTCCTTCAAGAGAGAAGCGGTCAACAGTTTTCAATGATGCCGGCAAGACATCATGATGTTCCAA
Organism: Hanleya hanleyi; assembly: GCA_036873755.1. Classification (NCBI taxonomy): domain Eukaryota; kingdom Metazoa; phylum Mollusca; class Polyplacophora; order Lepidopleurida; family Hanleyidae; genus Hanleya; species Hanleya hanleyi. The sequence goes on along the minus strand of JAVTVY010054952.1, from coordinate 15,523 downwards.
AAATATCAAATTCGTATCGCTGATCAGTATTCTTAATCCATAATATTCGTTGTAAAGTCGTCATCTAAAGAATGATGTATCTCAGTCACGCTTTGATTGTGACTGTTCATATGAGTACCATGAGGTTCTTGAAGTACATGGGTTCATACGGCTCCTAGCCCCGGGTTAAGCGGAATTAGACACAAGTTACGAAACGTAGCGCCATAGATCTTGCACGCTACGTTCGTATTTTGCTATCAGCATGCGATATGTATCGCCAAATTTGAGAAACTTTGAGTGGAGTGCATGTTTCGATCCAAGGTAGATTCAGGATTCAGACACTGTCGAAGTTTCAAATTTACTGCGCAGACCGGATCCCTTCTATATTAAGTATTGTACCATCTTACTATTTTCGAGCATGGCATCTTAAAGGTAGGTCTATGTCTCAAACTAGCCCAGTAAACAGAACAGAATTAGCATTCGTTCCTAATTATAAAATCTTAAAGTACGTTTCATAGCTCATGCCAAAGTGTCAAAGAGATATTTGTCTTCGCTTTCAGTACCCAATGATGACACGTGCAAAATTAAAAATAAAAAAATACTGCAAAATGAAGACGAAGGATCCTCTGTACATGTACATTCACTTTCAGAGTAACTTGTAGTCTTGTACTATAACAACCGACATAAGTACAGTTTCTAGAAATCTTGAAACTCCTGAAACTTAGAAAGATATCTTGGTGTTTTCCAGTGTCCCTTTTTCGATCTTTTTCGCTCAGATTCGAAATTCTGTAAACAAAATTACAAACCAATAGATTGTTCCTAGTAACAATGGACAAAAAGATCCTCTTATCATTAGCTGACAATTATCGGACAATGGTGGGCGCCAAGATCCTTCAGGATCTCTCGTTAAAATTCAGATGGTGGTTTTAAAAGATAATACAAATCGTGGGATGAAAACATCATAATATTTGTAGAAATGTATATTGCGTAATTTCTTTATGCACCCGGTATCATTAGATTAGTAGAAAAAATAGCCCGTTTTCATCTTCAAATCTCAAACTCATTTATCAAATTTCTTTAATTTACTATATAAAACAGAGTTCATATAATTTTTGCGAATTATGGAATAAAAATAGGGGGTCATCATATTTTTCTTAATGGCAACAGTTTTTCGGATAAATGAGGTCTTTCATGTCCTCTCCAGAAAATTCAGTCTGTTATGAATAATTCCAAAATTCCCCATATTATAGCTTCATATGTAAGCCTACTGGCATGAACGTGATCTATTCCCTTAAGAAGGTACTTTTTCTAATCATTAAACGGCCTTAAAGTAATATTGTGTCAAGCAGACGTCTTGCCACTTAGAATTTAGCTATGGATAATATATTTTATATATTTTTCTTGTCGGAACTTCTGAATTGGATTCATCACTTTTTTGACAATAAAATTATGGGAATGAACTTCGTATTTATCCGAAGTATATAGAGCTTTTTAGTTCATGTCCAATGAATTGTTTCACTCCAGGTTTTTTAAAATGACAGTTCAGTAGAATAAAACTTTTCAACATTCCCAATCTGAAATGTCCAGAATTGATCAGATTTATAATTTACCGATAGCGATTTTGGCAATGATATCGCCACTTCCATCTCATGGCGTATCTCAGTTTATTGGGTGCGACTGAAATCAACGACACAATATAATGGTATGGTACACCAAATTTTGAGCGAAACCATGGACACTTTTCCGATATATATGGATTCAATAGCAACAAATAGCATCGTGCAATATCAACAAATATTAATGTACTTTCTCACGTATTCTTGCAGCTCTTCCAAACCCAAGAGAGGATGAATGTTTCCGAGTCACACGTAAGTATTTACATAAATTTCACGAAATGATTATTCTCTTTGATTCATGAGAACACAACTTCAGCTTGGGAGGACAAATTATGATGTATGCTTGGCACAATTAGGCATGTGGAATGCGTACCAAAATTGAGGTGAAGGTGACCCCAAATATGGAAATCATTATAAAATCGTATTTTTGTGTCAGGAAGGGCGAAACGATGTGTCTCATACCAAACTTGAGGTCACTGTCAAATGGCAAGGTCACTGTCACCCCAAAGTAATGGCATCGTTAAAAGTCAGAATTTGTTATTGTGTCAGTAGATACGAGTAGTGTAGAAAGGACAAAGTTGGTCGTATATTTGTTGGCGGGGGAAAATGTGAAGGGAGTGACACCACGGTGACGTCACTCCCAGGGCAAAGGTCATGTGGAGGTCAAAGGTCATGTAAAGGTCAAAGGGCATGTGGAGGTCAAATGTTACAGCCATATATGTAGCGAGAGATATGCATAGCAATTCATGGATACCTGGAGGAAGATGATTTTGGGATCCAAGCGCCATGTTATAAGTATAAGCCATATTATAGGTATATGGAAATGCGGGGTCAAAGTGGGCGTGTCTGTGGATTGACTGACGTCGCACCCATTAGCCGATGAGAATGTCATGTATAACGAGGTGCATCCTCGTCTATGCATTGGTGGAAAAGCAGCGAGCCAATCGCCGGCCACCATTTGAAGTGCATATTCTGATTGGAGAAGAAATTTCAGAACATTCCGCGATAGCTTATAGGTTATAATCCGCATAGTCATACATACAGAGAGACACAGCCTATGCATATAAGCAGCTAGTGGAAGGCGGATATATACTTCTATGGTATTATATTGTATTTTCCTTGTCCTTTACGGTATGGAGTGTGGCATCTTATATTTCTGTCCCGCACTGTAGAAGACGATGGGAGGGGTCTTGAGGCCATGGGTTGATTTTGGTTGGAAAGTTCTTATGACGCATGCGCAGTACGCAGGCAGATCGAGGTGGAAGTTTTGGGATCTAGACCCATATTTGTCCGATTCGGTCATGTGAGGTGTCATATTGAAGCACTCATGGGGGAGCGTCCAACTGCATGGGTGTGGGGTGGAGATATCAATATTGACCCGATCGTGCCGTTTGAGGTCGTATTTTGAAGCTCCCTTTGGGTAGCTTCGGATTGGACTCGTGTGTAGTCTGATTTCATCGTTCTGCGCATACACAGGCTGGCCGTAGTATAGAAGTGGGCATTTTGAGATTCGTGGCGGTGTGTTTGAGTGATTGAGGGACCATTCTTGGTCCTAATAGGCCGTGCAGGATGTCAAATTGAAGCCCTCGGTGTGTAGACCACGATTTAAGGAATGTCTGCGTCATCTGTGACGTCATTGGTGACGTCATCAGCAGGAGTAGTAGCCAAAGTGTGTGAAAGCAAGTGTTTGGGGTAGAGATGGACCATCCGTGGTCCAAATGGACGGCGGGTGGTGTCATCTTGTAGCTCTCTACATATATAGACGACTAAAGTAATGGCATCGTTAAAAGTCAGAATTTGTTATTGTGTCAGTAGATACGAGTAGTGTAGAAAGGACAAAGTTGGTCGTATATTTGTTGGCGGGGGAAAATGTGAAGGGAGTGACACCACGGTGACGTCACTCCCAGGGCAAAGGTCATGTGGAGGTCAAAGGTCATGTAAAGGTCAAAGGGCATGTGGAGGTCAAATGTTACAGCCATATATGTAGCGAGAGATATGCATAGCAATTCATGGATACCTGGAGGAAGATGATTTTGGGATCCAAGCGCCATGTTATAAGTATAAGCCATATTATAGGTATATGGAAATGCGGGGTCAAAGTGGGCGTGTCTGTGGATTGACTGACGTCGCACCCATTAGCCGATGAGAATGTCATGTATAACGAGGTGCATCCTCGTCTATGCATTGGTGGAAAAGCAGCGAGCCAATCGCCGGCCACCATTTGAAGTGCATATTCTGATTGGAGAAGAAATTTCAGAACATTCCGCGATAGCTTATAGGTTATAATCCGCATAGTCATACATACAGAGAGACACAGCCTATGCATATAAGCAGCTAGTGGAAGGCGGATATATACTTCTATGGTATTATATTGTATTTTCCTTGTCCTTTACGGTATGGAGTGTGGCATCTTATATTTCTGTCCCGCACTGTAGAAGACGATGGGAGGGGTCTTGAGGCCATGGGTTGATTTTGGTTGGAAAGTTCTTATGACGCATGCGCAGTACGCAGGCAGATCGAGGTGGAAGTTTTGGGATCTAGACCCATATTTGTCCGATTCGGTCATGTGAGGTGTCATATTGAAGCACTCATGGGGGAGCGTCCAACTGCATGGGTGTGGGGTGGAGATATCAATATTGACCCGATCGTGCCGTTTGAGGTCGTATTTTGAAGCTCCCTTTGGGTAGCTTCGGATTGGACTCGTGTGTAGTCTGATTTCATCGTTCTGCGCATACACAGGCTGGCCGTAGTATAGAAGTGGGCATTTTGAGATTCGTGGCGGTGTGTTTGAGTGATTGAGGGACCATTCTTGGTCCTAATAGGCCGTGCAGGATGTCAAATTGAAGCCCTCGGTGTGTAGACCACGATTTAAGGAATGTCTGCGTCATCTGTGACGTCATTGGTGACGTCATCAGCAGGAGTAGTAGCCAAAGTGTGTGAAAGCAAGTGTTTGGGGTAGAGATGGACCATCCGTGGTCCAAATGGACGGCGGGTGGTGTCATCTTGTAGCTCTCTACATATATAGACGACTACTGGCATGATTTCTGTTTGAAGTGGCATTATGTTACGCATGCGAAGTTGGGCAGTAGTATGGAAAGGGGGCATTTTGGGCGTAAGCAATGATATGTAAGGGCAATCTAGGAACCATCTTTGGTCCAAAAAGACCGGGTGGGGTATCATATTGAAGCTCTCGTGTTGTAGACCACGACTTGAGGGATGTCCATGTCATCTGTGATGTCATTGATGACGTCATCAGTAGAAGTAGAAGCGAAAGCGGGTACTTTTGGGTTGGACAGATACGTGTTTGAGTGATTGAAGGATGTGGGGTAGTGTCAAAATGGCGTGTTTTTATTGGAAGTTGCGTCAATATGCGCATGTGCAGTTGGGGTGTAGTATAGCAAGATGGCTTTTTAATGGACGTTTGGGGTAGAAATGGATCACCCGTGGGCCAATTGTGTGATCTTATTTTGAAGATCTCTTGGGGTAGCCTCGAATTGGACTGCTGTGTAATCCGCTCACATCATTCTCCGCATGCGCAATCTGGGAGTAGTATAGAAAGTGGGCATTTGAGGTGAGAGTTTGGTCCATGGTCCAAATATACCATGTGGAGTGGGGAGCTCTTGTGATGTAGAATACGACGTGGCATGTCCACGTCATCTGTGACGTCGTTGGTGACGTCATCAGTAGTAGATCAAGTACAGGGTTCGCCCTTGAGACATCTCTATACACTAACCCAAAGCGGTTGACTCGTGGAGCTTGGAGATATCTGCTCTGAATACCTGAACTCAGGCATCAGATTGGGTTGGGCATGATGGGTTGGACATGAGAGTAACGTGGTAGAGTTACGTCCCCTTGAGAGTGACGTCACTGGTCCCACCGTCATAACGCCCTCGACATCTTGCTCAACGCATCCAACGCCCGTCTTCAAGTAGTGACGCCCTAACGCTGGTATGTGGTGCACCCTGTACCCTATAGCCCGTAGGGCATAGGATACACCAGGGTGTGGGTTCACCAGAGGCATGTGCGCATGCGTGCGATGATATTACTTCAGGCGATGACGTCACTTCCGTACATAGGTGAGCGCACATGCATGCAGTGAAGTCACTTCCAAGAGCTCCTAGCTCCAAGGGCTCCTGGCTCCGAGCTCCGGCTCCAAGAGTTCCGAGAGTTACGAGCTCTTAACCGGTCCATCCCACAGCTCTGGGCTCTGTAGTTTCCCAAACGGCGGCTCCTGATTGGAGAAGAGCAGCCAGTGATTGGCATGGGCGGGTTCTGATTAGACAGAACAAGAACTAGCGAGCGTGCTATGAAAGGGGAGCGGCCTGGCCGTTTCAACAGACACCCTATCAACCACCAAGATATTCACTCGTCTGCACGACTTGGGCCGCCATCTGTCTACCAAGCACAACGGAACCGCCCAGTATAGTTGTACGATATGTAAAGTCATTTCAGCGCCGGGGTCATTCGCCGGGAGCAATGTAAGGGAGTGGTCACCGCTTCAAACGCCTAAGTCAGTTGAGGCGACACCAATCTACACAACACCCTGTACCGCAGCCACGTTTGAAGGTAGAGAAGCCAGTATCGAGACAGCGGGAACTCCCATCCCTCGCGTGAGGGCCGATGATAATGTCGCCCTAGTTCACCAATCAGTCCAACGACAAGACCTTGGGCGAGATTTTGTACGACTTGGAGGGTCAAGTACAGTTCGTGGATGACCCCATGAATGCCCCCGGTGATCTCTTGCCTGACGCTCATCCAGCGAGTGACATCTACTGGCGCCATTGGTCTACGATTCGACGATGTTTCTACCGTCATCACCCTATATAAGATATCTACAATTTCCGATTGGCGGACACTCTACGCAACTACGTGGAAGCCGTCTTCTCAGACCAAACTACAGCCTTCAAGTTGAATCTGGGTTTTCGCTACATTTTACGCCATAAGAGAAAGGGTCAACTGCGCTGTTTCCCTTCCAGTGCCAACATCTGGATTTTCGATCAACCCTTCAACATCACCAATTGTGCGTCACTGAAGCCGACATTGGTCCAAGTCGACCAACTGGATCCCTAGGAATGGGTATAGAGGGTTACCAATGTTACGTTTTCTCGTGACCAAACTGATCTACAACCGCATCACCTGAACGTATTCACCCCTCGACATGCATTGATGGATGCCGTAACATGTCGCATGTAATCTATTTGTCTACATGCTGATCATGGCTTGCTCGACGACGATTAGGGATAACGAACAAGAGCGAACATGACAGATGAAAGACCAAATGGCAGGTTCTGATTGGATAAGACCAGCCGAGTATACACCTAACGGGCAAGAACGAATATAACAGATACAACATAAAATAGTGGTTTCTGGCTGGACAAGAGCCTACTTATGGACGCGGATATTCTTTAATGGGCGACGGCTGAATTATGAATGACGGACTAGACGCTTGTACTTGAATTGTTGTGGAATTTCTCCTCCAATCAGAATATGCAATTTATGTGGCGGCCGACGATTGGCTCGTTGCTTTTCCACCAATGCATAGACGAGGATGCACCTCACAATGAACATGACATTCTCATTGGCTAATGGATGTGACGTCAGCCAATCCACAGACACGTCCACAGACACGATACTATGGCATATACTTATAACATGGCGCTTGGACCCCCAAGTCAATCTTCCTCCAGGTATCTATGTATTGCTATGCACATCATTCCTTCCACATTTGCCTCTGAAACCGCTTGAACTACTGACATGTATACACATTCAGAAACAATGCTCAACATCTCATGAACTTGATATAAAGTGAATACATGTATGCATAAATACTGGAAAAACACATACATGTACGTTACTTCATCTCATCTCTGTAAACTTGGCATTAATAAGACATTTGTTTTATTTTATTTTTCTATGTTATGTGTATATAATATGATAAATCACCCTGAAACGACCTAAGGACATCATCCAGGTATGCCAAGTTACACAGCGATGACTTAAGATGCTGGGGAGAAAAAGAGCCTTTTGTGAAAATGTCCTAATCCATTGGAACAGGTCTTCGGATAATATGGACGCGGATATTCTCTAATGGACGACGGCTGGATTATGAATGACGGATTAGACGCTTGTAATTATATTGAACCAATCGGAAAACCGAACATTGTTATCATGACTAAACATTAAAGAGTACATATCTATGAAATTTCAAGGCGATCCACCAAATTATCTATTTTGATGAAAAGAATCATTCATCGTCATTTTCTCCGTATAATGGAAATATTCATCCTCTCCAAATCATCAGTATTCTTGACCGCAGTGTGCCTTTACACATATTAGGCCGTTAAAATTCAAGAAAAAGAAAATCAGCTGATTTTCGCGGAGCAATTCACGCTTGAATTGGCTCATGTCCGTTGATCATGCCTGTCAAATTTGAAAGCGATCAGTTGCGTGATTCCGGACAAAAATATCTATAAATATTTAAAACAAAGAAATTAAATTAAATATCTAAGATAGCCGCCAGAAGTTTTGATCGCTCTATTCTTTCTGATGATATGTAGTAGATTTCGGAGCACTAAGTTAGACATCATGGAAGTAGCGATGTCAAAATATCAGACGAGACCAAATCTGAACAATACGGCGGAATAAAAATATGTAAATAATAATAGGATAATAACAATACAGGGTTCAGCCATACTGGCTTAGAACCCTAATAAACGATTGGCTTCTCCGTCTTAGTGTGTGTATGTCAGTTATTTCTTCCCACCTAGATGGGACATACTCGATGGCTATTGTACATGTATATATATATGCTTTGGTTACACAGAATAATATCCCGTCTATTGTTTAAACGAATGCGACACATGATTGAATGTGTTACAGTTACATGAATTGATAATATTTTATCATTTTCGCGATTATTTGCAGAGGAATCTCAGCTGTATCGTGCTTACTGTAAGAAAAGGATACAGGACAAATTTGTCGAAACTTTGCCATATCAAGAGGCGAGGCATGTTCTGGAAAGAAAGGGATCTCTCCTGTTAGTCGGGGGCTCGGGCGATGGCAAAACGGCCATAATGAGTTATTTAGCTGCAAATCCTACGTTAGATTATCATCCGATCCCCAGCAGCAGTCCGAAGGAAATTAAAAAGTACATTGATCTTGTGAGAAACACAAACATAAAACTGTTTTTCATTATCGATGACTCTTTTGGTGAGTCGTATCTGCGGCATAAATTACGGAATGAGTGGATCAGCATGGGTAAAACTCTGGAAATGTACCTTGGAGTACACAAATTTCTGTTCGCAACAAGGCAAACGGTGTGGAACCATTGCAACGCGCTCAAGATGAGTCCATTCTTCTCTAACATCGTTGAAGTCACCTCCTCCAAATTGACAACCGAGGATAAAACTAAATTGCTGGAAAACTACCTGGGCAAGATGGGGAAAATAACAGACAAACAGAAAGAACATATTATATGCAACGACAAACCCACAGCCTACAGTCACTGTTGTAAACTTGTGGGCGACACCATGGAGAAGGGCAAGTCAGGAGAACAGCTGGTCAAAATATTTGAAAGGCCATTTTCCTTTCTCAGTTCTGAACTAGAGGAAATGGCAAATAACGAGAAGGTTAAATATGCAACACTCGCACTGGTCATGTTATGTGGTGGCAAGATAAAGTGTCAAGAACTCGCCGGTAAATTGTCTGATCTCACTCTTGATGTCAGAGAGAGATTCGATGCTGTACTTGAGACATGTGATTGCAAAGATCAAACAATCGGGAGTATTCAAAACTGCGCAGAAATATTGACCGGAAATTTCCTTGAAAAACTGCAAAGAAGGGAAGAAGATTCCATGATCTGGGAAGTGTACATATTCTCACACGATTCAATACATGAAGCTATGACCATGGCGTACGGGAAACGCCATTTTCGCTATTGTTTGAAATTTTTACATCATGATGTTATCGTGAAAATTGCCCGTCTTCAATGCCATACAAAAGAAGAGCATGAGTTTGCCCTCAGTGTTCCTGTTGATAGGGAAAGCAACATGCTACTGGCGAAAGTGTTTACAGAGGCAGCCATTGCCGGAAACATGGGTCTGTATGATGTATTTCAAAACCCATGTGTTCGAGATGACGATTTTCAACACATTTGGTACGAGTATCTCAATTCATGTCCAGACAAACTCGCAGCTTTCATTCAGAGAAAATCACCATTCGGCCGGTGTATAATCCACTTATCCAATGTGTCTGGTGCCACCAAACTGAACTCGTTTCTGGCGCACTATCATGGCGTTATATGTTCATGCAGTGCCAGAACCGATCCATGCCCACTTTCTGACGCAGCGTCACGCGATGATACAGACACTGTGAGAAGATTGTTGACAGAAGACAAACAAACCGAAGATCGTATTTGCCAGGCTATTATTTCCGCGTGTAAACATAGAAGTATGAATGTGTTTGGGATGTTATTACCAGAGCTATCATGTGACCGGCGTGACCAAGCGATAGAAAAAAGTCTCGCGGACGCGTGTTACTATGGGTACCGTGACATAGCGGAATATCTGTTGCAGACTTATTACACCCCGTGTCAGGAAAACGGCTGTGGGTGCTGGTGGGGAATGCACGGGGCCTCATGTTCAGGGCACCCCGACATTATTCGTATGTTGTTGTCTCATGGGGCAAGGTTAAATATTCCAAATTTTCGCGGGCATACATGTCTTCATATGGCTGCGGAGTGTGGGCACACCGAGACGATACTTGAGCTAATTAGACACGGGGCCGATACAAATATCCAAGATCGTACTGGGCGGACATGTCTCCATTTTGCCGCCATACATGGACACACAGATACAGTACGGGAACTCATTAGGCACGGGGCCAGGATAAACATGAGAGATAATTACGGACGGACCTGTCTTAGTTTAGCTGCCCACCATGGACAAACACACACAGTAGAGGAGCTCCTTAGTCACGGTGCCGAGGGAACCGTCACAGCTACTAACGGGTGAGCATGAGGCAAACGAGGACAGTATACGGACCATTTTCTTGCTGAATCACACGGTCACGCAAATATTTTGAAGCCTTTATCGATTATGTAAATGGGATGAATGGAAAACCAGCATTTTCGATATGCAGGTTTAGAAAAGGCGTTTATCGCATTTCAGAGTAAATTGTAGTATTTTCATTGGTTATTCACGGTAGTGCAGCAGACCACATAACGAAGGCAAATTGGTATATCGATTACGGGCGTTGGATATTTTCTGTATAAATCTAATATTTTCTGTATAAATCTAATGAATAATTGTAGAATTCTGTACTTCCTTGGATTTGAGTCTGGATTGTTTAAGGTTACTTTATCGAGTCGAAGCTTCAAAATCTCGATTTTTTTGTCTTATACCAGAGGACACAGTCAAATCTACAAGTTGCGGGAATAAGAAATTATGAAAATTGTTGCATTGTAGTAAAAATATCATGACTTTTTAAAACTCAAGCCATTCGTGATGCAGTAGGTACTGATTGGTTTTTGGTCGTTTTCTCCGTTTAGTTTTTCGCCAAAAAGTCGTTTATCTCGTTCTAATTTCTCTCTTGCTATTTGATGTACAAACATCAGATTTGGACACGATATTCCAATCAATGTAGATCTTCAAAGGTTGCCTCAAATTTGGCACTGTTCATGAATTATTTATGATTTAGTGGAGAGGAGTCGAGTTTTTGTAGATTTTTTCAATCATTCAAATTTGCGCGACGATAAAATACTTCTAGTCCCTAACCCTAACTAAAAAAACTGAGGCAATGTAATTTTATTCAAATGGTAAAGTTCATTATTCCAAAAAAGCAAGTTTGTTTGATGAAAACTGAGAGAGTTATTAGTGCGTGAGTTTGAGGACTATACTTTTCTAAATGACCTCATTTATCTTTAAATAAATCGATTCGTGCAATAAATTCGAGGAAGTGATTTATTTATCTAAATTCCTTGAATCAAGGGCTTTCAGAAAATGTATAGTTTGCATGGATACAAAAAGCACTGCCCCGTAATTAAGCAAAATTGTGATATGTACGCGTACGCAACTGGGACCCGATACAGTAACCTTAATGCTCTATATTCGACTCCCTCCATTTATTATTTGTTTGTATAAATATGTTGATTCTACATGCAATATCCACCGTATGATGTAACACAATCTAGATTAGACATTAGCTTGCTGGTTATATTCATATCTCGAATATATACGTTCAAGTGATTATCAGTATTTATACCGAGGAATTTGACATCAGCTTCAGACGTAATCTAACCGTCGTGAATATTTATAGCACGTCATAGGTTGCATTTGGGCACAGTTGATAATTGCATAACCGTTTTATTGCAACAGGACTGAGAGGATTCGAAAGTTTAACTGGTGTATAGGCAGCGTGTTATCGACATCACCATTTGCAAGATCTGCCCTACATGTTTAGAAATCATGGTTATTCTTGGTCCTACGCAAAGCAAATTCTGTTTGGTTGCACAGGTACAGCCAAAATAAAGAACCAAAATCGAAGAACAAATACATGATATTGAATCTCGTACAAATCTGAGAAATATAACTGGACGTTAGACAACACGTTATGGATAAAGTCTTGCAACCTGGACAATTTTCTTGATTTTGCACATAACTGTATTTGACGCCCAGATTTTATCCTTTTTCTCTTAGCAGAAATGTCATCATTTTTCATCGCAATGTGCTATCAGGGAACAAGTATTATTCTCAGTTGAATTGTTTGATTAATCAATTTTTTAGCATTATAGGATACCCCGTAGGAGAGAGGCCTTTAGTGTGGAAATACATATCCATCAACACCTTTGTGATATTACTTATACACCGATTATACTCAAGCTTCCGAAAGAAATAGTCGTTGTGTGTATGTAGCCTGTGGGTTATAAATCACAATAAAACACATTCGTGTTTTAATGATGTTATTTCAATGACCATCGAGTTTTTGTTTATTATTTCAAGTTCTTTACTTCGTCTTTATGGAATACCTGCCACTGTTCAAAGTAGCTTATTGCCCATCTTGAAAAAAATCTTAGCAAAATTGAACGATTCGTCATTTTGCCGACTCATTCATTGAAATTATGCCCGTTCAATTTTGCCCCAGAATTCTTTAAAATTCGCAATACGTATTCTCACACTGTTCATGTTTATATGGCACATAGTCACCTTTTTCTTCCAGAGGATATTGGCCATTTCGGATAAAACATCAGGAGAGTCTGGCTAGATTTCTTTATTTCGGTATCTGCTGCCCCGTCATCCATGCTGATGCTACCAACTGTCTGTCTCACATCACGATGGGATGAGATTTTCGGCAATATATCGGAGCCAATTCTTTTCAGAGAAGTGAAATTCCCAACAGTATCTATATGTAATTTGTGCATTTTTATTCTGAAATTTGAAGGAAATCTGTTCAGAATCAAAGAAAATCTCCAATACCGCGCATGTCATTTTCAAAGCACAATGACGTTGGGCCTGCAATGTTGTAACAATGTGACTAGGCGCTATGAAAATAACATGCGAGGTATTGGAGACTTCTTTTTTATTCTGAATAGATTTTCTTGAAATTTCAGAATAAAAATGCACAAATTACATATAGACACTGTGAAGAATTTCATTGCTTTGAGATAAACTGGCTCCGTATTTTGCCGAAAACCCCATCCCATCGTATTGTGAGACTGACAGTAGGGGCATTTGACTAACACGGGCGAAAGGTAGTTCATGCATTGATGAAACACAGCGTCAGATATGTCCCGACATTGAAATATTCGATACATATACATCCCGTTATTCGTCCAAAAAATAACGAATATCCCCGAACATCAATAACCGCCATCCAAGGGACATAAATCATGTAACAGAAAGATCGCCCACTATCACTAGGATAACTATCGAAATCTCTGTGAATCTCGAGCACCTGCCTCCATAGACTCGTACCTAACCCCCAACTCACACGCACCGTTGGGGTCTAGTAAGCGACAAGCATTTTGTATTCTCTGATTGGCTGAATTACCGGTCTAAAATCTAGACCGGTAAATAGACCAATGTCAATATGTGTTGTTGTTGTTCGTGTGTATCTAGTGACCAGTACTCGTCTATGGTGCGATAAAGGGCCTTGAGCGCTACGGCCACCAATCCACCAAGTATTATATAGATCTTTTGTAAGATGCGATGAGCGATGAGCGATTATGGTATGTTTCCTAAATAAAGCTCTCGCTTCTACGACTACCACGACGTCCAAACAAGCATGGAGGGGCATGGCGGGTGGAGAATACCATGAATCACTGTGCAGTGCTGATTTAAAATGCCTGTCGATAACTAGTCTCCATAGAGCGATAGCGAATTGGAGCTGGGTACGAGTCTACTGCCTCCATCGCCACCAAGTATCCACGTGTGACGTTGTCGGAAATCTTCCTTCTTGCTATCGTTGGTATTGGTCTTCATATAAACCACCAGATCTGACATTCACAAGGTGACCTTCGCCCCTGGAGTTATACAAGATCTTCAGCTTCCATTTTGGCTCTTTATTTGAGCAATATGGCGATCATAAACACATATCATGCAAACGACCCATATACCGACAGACATTTATACACAACAGATATCATGTACCTGAAGATCGTAAGGCCTGGTACACACGAGCCAGCTTTCCGTGACACGTGAGACCAAATTTGTGGAAGACTTACAGCCATTCGCTATATTCTGCTCTGGCACGGTAATTGTTTATAATACAAGCTTGTAGGTGAGCTAATGACGTCTACAGACTTCCATAAATTTAGTCTCACTTGTCAAGGAAAACTGGCTTGTGTGTACCAGGCCTAACTTTGTGATATTTGCCAGAAAAAGTAATGATTAACAATGTCAAAATAGTAGAGTCAGTGTGAGTGTACGCCATTGTCATGTTATTAGAATATACATATGGGTGTCAGATTCGACATTCAGTGTTCCTATTCCTCATCTTAATATCTTAGCTGGGAATAGTAATCCGATAAATTGTTTCTTATGTAAAACATCTTCTTATCTTTGTTAATTGGCGACGTTATCTCAACTTGCGGTGTTTGATCTGGTGTTTTAATTGTTAAAGTGATCGTAAACGCTGAAGTAAAGTTTCCATCAAATGAAAGACCATTGGAAACAGTGTCCGAAAATATTTATTTTAATTTTTTACGATTTTATTACACAGAGTAAACTGCAAATAAATCATGATATTCTATGGTGGTCTGTTGTAATCATATTTAGGTCCAGTGACGTCGCCTCAATACATATATTTCAAACCTTGTATGCACTTTCCAATGCTTGATTAAAGCTAAAGGTATGTATACTTTGAGTTTCAACACAGACTCACTGTTCCAATGTGCATTTGTCACCAAATGGGGAAATTAAATGCAACCTTCAAATTGACTTGACACTCATGAGTTACCATCTCCCAGATTTTGGTGAAACATGCACATTAGAACAGTGAGTTTGTGTTGAAACTCAAAGTATACACACCTTTAGCTTGAATCAAGCATTGGAAAGTGCATACACAGTTTGAAATATATGTATTGAGGCAGTGTGACGTCACTGGACCTAAATATGATTACAACAGACCACCATAGAATACCATGATTTATTTGCAGTTTACTCTGTGTAATAAAATCGTAAAAAATTAAAATGAATATTTTCGGACACTGTTTCCAATGGTCTTTCATTTGATGAAAACTTTACTTGAGGGTTTACGATCACTTTAAGTCGTTCTGAAAGTTGATTCTTCTAACCTTGATGGGACATTATATGTCTGTTGTGATTGCGAATCGTCGAACTTTATCTATACACCATGCAAACATATTGTGACTGCTAACCTTGATATAGTGTGTGATGAAGACCTAAAAACACTTCCGATAAACGGACCTAAAT
>JAVTVY010054951.1:0-31481 GCA_036873755.1 Hanleya hanleyi | reverse complement strand
GTATCATATAAATATATTAATATAATATGTATAAATAAGCTGGAATATAGCTTAATTTTGAAAGGTGTGTGAAAAAAAGGAATAATATGTCAAAAGCGTGCAGAGAATGATACTTAGTTAATAATTTCAGTCATCTTCAGGGATAAATTATAATCCTACATTGTGAAACACCCTGCCAGAAAATGAATTATAATTTATCCCTGAAGATGACTGAAATTATTAGTCGAAACATTGTATCTTCGAATATATATCCAAAATTCACTTGTCATCGTGGCGATATGCAGCGTACTTCTGAAATGGATTGAATTAGCGAGTTGTTCCCAACTGGACTCGGTAGCTCAGTTGGTAGAGCAGTGGGACGGTATCCCCTAAGTCGTGAGTTCGATTCTCACCCGAGCCAGTATACTTAGTTAATGTGTATGGAATTTAACAGTTTAATTGATTTCAGTTTATCAATGATCGCTCAAAATGGCTTCAGCACATACAAGTCGGCCTTTAGATAATAGAGTTCCCCTGAAGCCGAGTGAGAGCGGCCATTAACAAAAGACACTGTATATTTACTCTATAGGGCTATTATATCGTGGTCAGTGAGGCATTAATTGGTGCTATTCTCCGCTCGATGCAGGTTTGAATTCATGTAGTAAATAGAGGTTTTAATATGAAATATTGAGTCTAAATGTATTTTTCTACCTTCAAAACCTTTTAAGTCAAGGCAACTTATATATCATTCTAAAACTTCAAAGATGTATTTTATTTCTACATATTAAAAAATACTAATACCCATAAACAATTATCAGTAATTTGTAGAAAAGCTAGTCTAAAAAAAAGACAAATATGCCCCCCAAATATTGATATTGATTTTTTATATGAATAAACGGTGGCAAAACCGTTTATCTCTTGAGTAACGTCAATTAACATTTTGTGAATTTCTACTCGGTTAATATCCCATAGGACACAATGGAAAGGGAACAAAGACCTGGCACGCGCCACTTGCTGAAAGCGAGCAGAGAATGACCCACCGACCGGGCCAAAGGGCCCACAAAAGGGACCTTTGTGAGTTTACCTAAAACTCGGTTATTGTCCCTTAGAGTTAATTGATAATGGACCTGGCACGTGCCGCGCGCTCGACCGTGAATTAAAGTGGTAGATGAAAGCAACAGTCGTATTTAATTGCCTCTTTGGGGAGAAGTGACGGTCCAAGGTTAAACGATACGCGTGTAATGATGGAAGAACGAGACAGCAAGAAAATCAATAAACAGACAGGGTACCCGATATAATGCAGTGTATGAGTTGGGGAAAGGTATACCGATACCTATTATTAAAAATGTTCCGGGATGGTAAAGAATGATTATGTTTTCTGTCGCAAGCTCGTTATGACTAAAGTTTTACATGACGCCTCGTTAAGAAAACAAAACTTAGCTTTGTACATGTAGTCGGCCTTATAAATCAATTCAATTCAGTTTATTTACCCTTTACATTCATTAAGTGTCCAAAAATAATACACAAAATTACATTTCAAACGAATTTGTATCAGATAAAGCATATACGAACAAGCTCCTGTGGCGGTTTCGGACAAGCGTTATAACATTGACTGTTGGTAAAATCATAATAAACTGACGAGTGCCAAAAGCCTTGGTAATGTCGTATCGGGACGTCGGTGGGGGGGGGGGGAAGCCAGCATGACTCATCGCTCTTTCTCTATGGAGAGACTATTGTTCTACATAGATGTCGTTACAAGTCTCAAACTGTTCATAAGAGGCGTTGGGATCTATAAATAGAATAGTGAATTATCAATAATATTATGATGGAAAAAGAGAACTGACGTGATGATATTTGGGGGTTTAATACATATTAAGTAATAAAAAAAGGGAATATTACATATAATATAACAAAACGGTCTATTGATTTAAAACCTTCATATAGAAGGTATTGATGAACGTCATAATACTGGCGTGAAAAAGTAAAAAACGGAAGCCTAATCATAATAAATGGCTACATGGCTCGGTCCCATTATACAGACTTTATAGTATAAATAATACACACTGAATTTAAGGAGGAAAAAATGGGGGAGCAGTATAGAAAGAAAGCAATATCATGTACGCATGATTGGACTATCCTTGCTCCTAATGAGCTACTATTGAACCGCGTGGGGTAGACTATAGTAATATCATCAGTAGTAAAGAAAGCGTATTTAAGGTCCAGACAAAATGAGTAGTAGAGAAAGCGAAAAGCGGAAACCCTGTGACTCTTGTGAAGAGTTTTTTAGTTATGGGATGGGAAATGTCCAATAAAACATGAAGTAAACATTGAAGTAACTGAAGGGGCTTGGGAGAATATTTAGAGGCAGATGACTCTTGCTGAGTCGTCACATGACCGGAAAGATGTTTAACCCCCATATGACTCACCGATCATTGTTTATGGGGAGACTATTGATTCTGCCTAGATGCGGCGACAAGTCCGTACTTGCCAAGAAATAAAGACAAAGGAGCAGGGAATTAGCAAGAAATAAGAATAGAACAGAGGTTTTACCAATAATGTCAGTGTGTGGGCGTATATGGCTCTTTGTTTATGAGGAGACTATTGTTCTGCATAGATGCGGGGTCAAGTCTGTACTTGTCGAGAATTAAAGACAAAGGGACAGGAAATAATAAAAAGAGAACAATAGAACAGGTGTATTAACAATGATGTCAGGATCTAAAAATATAACTGAGGTGATGCTCTATAAATAGAACTTACATATGAAGTAATAAAACATGGATTAATAGACATTAAATAATAAAACAGGGAGCATTAGATAATAAGTAATAAAACAAGGAGCATTACATATTAAGTAAGAAAACAAGGAGCAATTCATATGAAGTAACAACACGGGGATTAACACATATAAAGTAACAAAACGGGGAGCATTACATCTTAAGTAACAAAATAATATTATGTAAAAAATAGAGAGCAACACATATTAAGTAACAAAAACACTATTTTGTGGCGTATTACATATAACGTTGTGTTAATACTGTCTATTTGTATACTACTAGTGAGGTTCGACGAATATTCCCGTTTAACAATTTTATCAACATTTTCTCAATAAATATTTGGTGTGACATATTTTCATGGGGCCCGTGGTTTCGTTTCTTGTAAATGTTGTTGATAGCGGATTTGGATTAGGATTCATCTAGCTTTATCAATACCATTCAGGTAAGCTACCAACCACTGAACCACATCCCGGACAAAGCATATCATTGTTGGCTCTAACAGCTTGGCTTCACTGAATGACATCCTGTTGATAATCTGAACCTGGATCTCCTATAGCCACTGGGAAGATATCCGCTATCTGCGAAAACTCGTCACCAATAAACCAATTTCTATTATATGATAATATATTATTATTATTATTCATTGATATACAGATTAACACGACTACTCGCTGATTTAAGTATTGTTTTCATTTCTATATGTAATGAAAGTCCTTGTTTATTGTTTGATAAAAGGAGAATATCAGGAGACATCCCCGACAGTTCAGCTTTTGCCATGTACCGTATACGTTATGCGAATAGTCCACTACCATTTCATTGGCGGTGGTGTTTGTAGACACTTTACTTCTGCATGATTCGCGACCGCTCGGCCGATTTCGTCGAAGTCATCTGACTTCGCGCATTAATGGCATAGGGATTGTAAAGCTCTCAGCTGTAAACCGTGAGGCACATCCGCCGGACCTGAGGCACGCCACATACTATAGGATGTGTGTCCACGCACATGGTCCTCGTTGTATTTCTCCCTTATCAGGAGATTAAATATATATATATATCAAAATGAAATTGAATATTGCCTTGAGTGTACCCCCGAGGGATATCGACTAATTTAAAGTGTTTCTCTCGGCTTTTCATCTCCATGGCCAATCCCCAACGCAAGTCCTACAGGTGACATGCGCTACTCAAGAGTTACCGTGTGATACTGTTCCTGCAAGAAGTTTAAACATGGATGCCAATATGGATTCTTGTAGGCAAGTCAGTATAACATACATATGCTACGAACCCATGCTGAGAGCTACTGCATGTGAAGCGTCTGCCACTGTTATCACTTCCAGGAGTCACGACCTTAGGGAGTCTCGTCGTACTTCTGCTATCACGAGTACGAATCAATGGGGGCGGTCACCACCCGAATGCACAACATGTTCCTCTTTGTTAAAGAATAATCCACTACAGGCATTACATTCGCTTAGTTGAAAGTCTAATAAGAATGAAATAGATTGTACGAACACGCATCGCTCAGTTCCTGGAAACAGACCCTCCATCGTCGACAAGTCCCAGGTGAATTAGTTACCGGCCAGTTCATTAAACTGTGATAGTGCAGGCCTGGACATCGTGAGGAGTAACAGTTCATGATTTCCTCTTCCCTCGAGCTCCTTGATAGCATGAATAAGTATCTATGTTGCAGAGCTTGGGGCTATCTATTTTTTTCAGTTTCTTTCCAAGAAACGCAGTCGTACTGGTCGATCGGGTTGAAGAAGTAAATAAGATTTAATTTCTACCAGTTCCCTATCGAAGGGCCCCAGAGGGAATTTCTGACAAATCTATGGAGAAAATAAATCATCTTGTTAAAATTTCTCTTTTACTTCGATCATCCGCCCATCCGTCCGTTTTTTCGCATTCAATCCGTTTTTCTGTGTTTTATTTTCGGGAAAATCCTAGTTTTGCATCCACCCACCAGCCACTTGCCCGGCGCTACCCCACTCTGCACGACCCCTAGCTGTGGACCCATATACACTTGACCTAATATATCGTTTTCCCGAATTTTATCCAGAATCCTACTTTTGCATCCACCTGCTAGTCACGTGCCCGGCGCTCCAACACGATGCATCACTGATTTGGACCAGGGTTATCCCACCTGGACACATTTTCGCGCAGTTTTTGGTGTAAAGACCGTTTTCCGGATTTTCCCGGAAAATCATATGTTTTGCCTTCGCCAACCAGCCTCGTGCCCAGAGCTCCCCCACCTTGCACGACCGCTGCTGACCCCTATACAATTGACTGGATGTACAGTCCGGGGTTTTTCACATTCAGCCCGTTTTTCCTGATATATTCCCAGAATCTTAGTTTTGCATTCAACCGTTAGACATGTGACCGGAAGTGACCTCGCACGGGCAATGTCCTCGCACCGGAAGTTATCTTTGACCAAGAAGAGACGTCATTACCGGAATTGACTTCCAACTCTCCTCGATTACCCGCCTCAAATCCTATGAGAATTGTACTTTATATACAAACCTGTAGGCATATATTGAAGTTAATTCTGACTAGAATTCAGCATGCGAGATGAGCGTGAAGACCATTTTAGCAGATTAATGTGTATAAAATGTCGATTAATAGAGTTTTATGCATGTAAACATACACCAAAATACTCCAAAAATATGTACTTGGTTGCAGAGATTATCTGAGTTCAAGTTGAAAACACTTTGTTCAGGAGTGATGTTTGTAAGATACCCCGAGTTCGTCAGCGATAATTCGATGTCAAAATATACTTAGTTTGATCTAATTGCTTGCTTATTTGTAGCAATATTATGCACAGTATAAAAGTTTCATTTTCAAAATAATTGTGTTATTTGGAATTTCTGACTAAGCAGCAAGGCTGATTCCCTCTCGATACCCGTCAACTTCCATCGTTAAACAGTGAGGGAACGATGTCAATATTTATTTTGCATGGATGTTTTAAGTGGGCAAGAGGAGGAAGTGACCAATGGGACTGGTGATCACTCTCTATACTATATCTGTGTCACATGTGGGTTCTTTTCCTTCCGACTGGTTATCAGTTAAATAGAGAGGAAGCAAAACACACATTATACCCCGGTTTGTAGAGCTATTCGTACATCGGTCACTTCCCACGCGTTGCTTGCGGGCGTTTTATGATATTGGTATATTTTCAAAGGTTGTTAATCATCGAATCATTTGATAAACACAATTCAACAGTTCCAACTTTCCACGAAGCACGATTGGGTTTCGGGGACATAACTACAAAGATTACCGGTACTTCAAACACAGGCCCTCAAAACAAGAGTTCTTTTTTTGGCAGGAGCAGGTGGACGGTGGTATCACGGTGAGGTGTCGAAATATGGGGTCTCTATATATAACCCCATGCTTTATATAAAATTACACCAAGGTCTGAAACGCAATTTGGGTGAAACGAGAAATAAAACGGTTTTCGTAAATTTGTGCAATTTTATACCTTTGCTGTGCGATTTAAATTCCAACCTGACTGTCCATTCAACCCGGCACAGCGAGATGGTCGCCCGCTTCTTTCTCAATTCTGATTGGTCAGCTGATCAGTGTGTGACCTCTCTTGCCGGAGGTGTGTCGCCACTGACCAATCAGAATTGAGAAAGAAGCGGGCGATCATCTCGCTGTGCCTGGTTGAATGGACAGTCGGGTTGGATTTTGAATCGCCCGGCAAAAGTATAAAATTGCACAAACTACTAATTTGACGACGGAAATATATAGAGTCACAATTGTAGAATATGCTGATGTGTTTTGTTTGGAGGTAGACCGTTTATTTGTCGTTTCACCCAAAGTGCGTTTCAGACCTTGGTGTATTTTTATATAAAGCATGGGGTTATATATAGAGACCCCATATTTTGACACTTCACCGTAATACCACCGTCCACACCCCCAAAACTCTTGTTTTGAGAGCCTGTGTTCAAGGGTGACAACCGAAGGTAAAACGGTCTGATTGTTTTAAGGATAGCTATCCTCTTAGAGGCAGTTTTTGCACCCCTGTGACAATTTGTCTTCTGTACCAATAAATATACAAGATAACCATAATAAACTATATATTTTATGAAAGCGTATATCATAGGGATTCCACCTGTATGATTTGTATAACCGACTCTGCTATTGTGTAGCAATTATTCCAATTTAAATTAATTCAAACGAAAACAATAGCGTCCAGTTTTCAATTTAAATTTCATGAAAACTGTTGATTTTGTTTCAACTTTGATGGTATACCTTGATAGGAGACAACTTGAACTAGTAAACTTTATCTCATTCTTTTAAATTTTTGCCTGGTTTTCTTTTTACAGCAATTTTACTAAAATAAATTGAAAAAAACGTACTATTTTACGATCATTTGTCTTTAAAGTTGAATAATTAATAAACAAAGCCAAACTTACAAAAAGTGAGATAAAGTTTACTAGATGACCTTATAAGTAATAAGCATGCCAAATTTCAAAAGCGTAGCATGGATACTTTTCGAGAAATAAACGTTTAAATCTCGGATTTTGTAAAAAAATGAAAGGCTAGAAATCGGGCAAAATGTGTCCTCCTGAACATCTGAAGAATGAATCCTAATTTTTTGCTTGAATTATATTGTCAAATACATTTTTTATCTGTCTTATGGGACCTACTCGAATTCCTATTTATTTTTGATAACTATTACACTAATTTTATTCATCAATGTGCTTTAAAATCCAATTTAAACTTTAAAAACTTCTTCAGGTGAGAAATGGTAACACCTTTGCTAATTACTTCACGGCGGGTGTTTGAGTGTCAATTAACAATACAATAGGCACTCAGACAGCTTTAAATGACTTACAATAGACAATAGCGTGAAAGGTTAATCCCTTCCCAGCTGGATATCGGACCACCTAAAAGGTAATGTATTTAATTTTTTCAGTGCCTCAGAAACTAAATTTTTATCTTAATATTGAAGCACTTCTACTTAGAATTTTTATTTCATTTTTTCACCAAATATTAGACAAAATAGTGAATATTTGAACGAAAAAATAAAAGAAAAATGACCAATTTTGACCCTCTAACGGGATAGCTATCCTTAATCTGCAACACAGCTGCTATGTTCAGCAATGATGACATACTCTCTCATATCAGAACCGGACTCTAAAAGTGGAAGACGAGTGGACTAACCACGGAAGCTCGTTGCTTATGGATTAATCAGATGAGAGTTAGGTTCCCAAAAACGAAATAGAATTATCTTTTCGTCGAAAATCAAATAACTTCTAACATAACCAGGTATGTTTTAATTACATACATTCTAAGTTTTTGTCTGTCTGCATGGTCCTCTGAACGAAAAGAATACGTTTCGTAGATTCGTCAGAATTGACTTTGTATTTACACATTGACAGTAATCCGGATCATTCCAATTCTGGCTGCGAGCGGCGAGCAAGTACTGCATGTAATGCGACGTTGATTTCAAAATAAAGGTATTGCGAAACCCGTTGATGCTATGTAGCAAGTACTGGCGACCTAACAATTGCTAATGACACAATTGTCGCAACGATTGTTTCTACGATGCTATGATCCAGAGAACTTGCTCTTGGTTTACCAACAATTTTCCACTGCACCTATAACATATTATTGAGGAACAAATGCAAAACGTTTCTCATTCATGTTCGAGATTCAGTTTTCTATAACATATCAGTGCTGTGTCTTAAAATAATGGCTTAATCATGCTCTTTCAGAAATATATTTAAGTAATTTGGGTTGAAGAGCTTTCGGCAATTGGTTGCCGAAAAGCGGTTTAGTCCCTGCCAAACAGAAGAATCCATGGAGAACACCCTATGGGGTTTCTTTCAAACTGGGTTCTTATTTGTTAAATATTACATTTCCCATTTTCGCCAGGACCTCTCGTCATTTCAGCTGAAACGGTACTACTCATCGCCTTAAGCCAAACCATCTCCTTCTCGAAAGTCATGATCCGGCATTGACACATCGACAGTGAGGGGATGTCGTCTTGGAACTCTCAGTGTCGATTTTGTGTGAACGGTTCGTTTTCAATCCAAGCAGAGCGAAACAGGAGATTCACGAATTGTTCAAAAGTTTGCCAAAAGTAAATCATGACTGACACGATCTGCCTTAATATATCAAAAAGTGTGCCAAATATTATTGCGAATATTGCTGGATATAAAATATACGGTATCAATATTATATTCAGTTTGAAGTTCAGTGAGGTTCGGCGAATATTCCTGTTTAACAATTTTACCATCATTTTCCCAATAAATATTTGATGTGACATATTTTCATGGGGCCCGTGGTTTCGTTTCTTGTAAATGTTGTTGATAGCGGATTTGGATTAGGATTCATCTAGCTTTATCAATACCATTCAGGTAAGCTACCAACCACTGAACCACATCCCGGACAAAGCATATCATTGTTGGCTCTAACAGCTTGGCTTCACTGAATGACATCCTGTTGATAATATGAACCTGGATCTCCTATAACCACTGGGAAGATATCCGCTATCTGCGAAATCTCGTTACCAATAAACTTAGTCTCAACTTTTTCATTATATGATAATATATGTTATCCATTGATATACAGGCTAACACGACCACCCGCTGATTTAAGTATTGTTTTTATTTCTCCATGTAATGGAAGTCCTTGTTTATTATTTTGTGATAAAAGGAGAATATCAAGAAACATCTCCCACAATCCAGCTTTTACAATGTATACGTTAAGCGAACAGGTCCATATGCTATCATTTCATTGGCTGTGGTGTTTGTAGACACTCTACTACTGCATCATTCGCGACCGCTCGGCCGATTTCTTCGAAGTCATCTGACCTCGCGCATAAATGGCGTAGGGATTGTACAGCTCTCAGCTGTAAACCGTAAGGCACATCCGGCAGACGTGAGGCACACCACATACTATAGGACGTGTGTCCACGCATAGTCCTCGTTGTATTTCTCCCTTATCAGGAGATTAAATATATGTATCTAAATGAAATTGAATATTCCCTTGAGTCTACCCCCGAAGGATCTCGACTAATTTAAGGTGTTCTCTCGGCTTTTCATCTTCATGGCCAATCTCCGACGCAAGTCCAAGAACTGACATGCGCTACTCGAGAGTTACGGTGTGATACTGTTCCTGCAAGGAGTTTACAGAAGTATTGTTACTCTGAATAACGACAGAAAAGCCATATTTTGGTCAATATTTCGACATATATTATGTCATCGTCAGGACTGATACACATACATGTTCAACAACACATTTTATACCACACAGATGAGAAGTGTAACCATTCAGGTCTGAGCAGATACAATAGACATTGTAGTACAATAGTAGTCAAGTGAACACTTTTCAGGGTAAATAAAATAGTCTTTGGTAAGCATATGCGCAGATTGGTATTACAAAGATTGTACAAGATAAGAACATAAGTGAACAGATTGTGATTAGTTGAATAAAGTGAGTTCTTTGGATGCTTTCCGACCAGAGTTCAATATTGGCCGTGTACGTCTTATAGCAAGGGCTTCTTAAATAGTATTTCTGACCTGTGTTTGGCTTTGTCTATTACTTTACAATTGCTTGTGATTAGAGGTTTGAAATTGAAACTGTTTTATTAGAAAATGAGTCAGGTAGTTGAAACAGGCAGTGTAGATAGAGAAAACCTTCACATTTAACAATGTGGTCAAAAACACTACCCATGAAGATGCATGCTCCCTGGGTCGTTCGGTCAGGCATCGGTCCGTTTTTCCTATGTACTCAGCATGACAACCTGTGCATGTAAATTTGTATACAATCAAGCTATTGTATTCGTCAGGAATTTGATCTTTAACTGAGTTATAATAGCTAACTTGTCTAGTTTGCCATAAATATACGAAACGTACATCATTTTTAAGATGCTTTTTGATTTTTGACACACATTTACGCGCAACACGTTCACCAAATTTACCTAAATATGGTAATCACAGCCAAATCCTAGGAATATCACCGTCATTTCAATCTGAAGTTGTCTGTGGAGTGTTACTTTTTTGGCTATACTTAAATTTCTCAATAAAACGTTGTGCAAGCCCTTTTGTAAATCCATTCCATAAAAGAAATTTTTTGACACTCAAAGGTTCAGATTGCAATGCGGATGGTGAACTACAGAGTTTAGTGACTCTAGACACGAATGAGTTTAAACATGGATGCCAATATGGATTCATTCCTGTGGGCAAGTCAGTATATCCTACATATTCTAAGAGCCCGTGCCGAGAGCTGATGCATGTGAAACGTCTGCCACTGTTATCACTTCCAGGAGTCACGACCTTATAGGGAATCTCACCGTATTCCTGCTATCACGAGTACGAATCACTGAAGGCGATCAATGCACGATGACGCATCGCTCAGTTCCTGGAAACAGACTCTCCATCGTCGATAAGTCGTAGGTGAATTAGTTACGACCCAGTTCATTTTACTGTGATGGTGCAGGCCTGGACATCGCGAGGATTAACAGTTCATGATTTCCTCTTCCCTCCTTGATAGAGTAAATCAACAAGTATCGATGTTACAGAGCTTGGGGCTATCTATTCTTTCAGTTTCTCTCCAAGAAGCGCAGTCGTACCGGCCGATCAGGTTGAAGAAGTAAACACGATTTTATTTCTACCCGTTCACTATCGAAGGGCTCCAGACGGAATTTCTGGCAAATCTATGAAGAAAATAAATTATCTTGTTAAAACTTCTCTTTTACTTCGATCAGAAGTTCATGAAATACAGATCTGTGTTTTATGAACTTCTGCTCTGATACAATTATATTGTCCGGAGGATTTAATATATTTTGTAAAATAAAAAGTGAAGTTATTTCCATATATAAATTAAAGTATATACTAATATCAGATGGGTTTATCAAAATTCATTAACTAAGCAGTACAACTCGATTTGCTAAAGAAAAAAAAATAGCAAAAGTATGTTCTACCAACCTTTGATAGAAGAATATGAATTTCTAGCTCTGCTAACTTCCGACCTGTGATAGAAAGAAGTTGATTGACTGTAACCAGTGCTTTCTGTAACCAGTGCTTTCCGTAACCAATGCTTTTTGTTCGGGAATCAAATATCAAAGTATATTAGTCAGATCCGACATTCAATATCCAGCCGTCTTCCTCAAGAGAATATTCCGCGTAAATAACAAATATCTTCTTCATACGACAGCATGAACTACAAATATGCATAACATGACAGGAACAGAAAGGGGTTTCCTGCAAGAGAGAAGCGGTCAACAGTGTTCAATGATGACAGCAGGTGAATGAGTCATCATGACATTATGTACACTGACCAGTATTCTTTATCCAAATGAATTTCCAAGTCATATCCTAGAGCATGGTGTATCTCAGTCATGTTTGGATTGTGACTGCATTCGAGAACCATGTATGGATCCACGAATGACTACAGACGGTTCTTAGCTCTGGGTTAAACGGAATTAGACACAAGTTACGACTCTACGATCATAATTTGACGTCAGTGTACAATATTAATTCTCACAGAATTTGAGGAACTTTGAATGGAGGCGTTTTTGGAGGTAGTATAGCTTTGTTTGAGAAGTTCTGCAAAACTGTTCTGTGAGGTTGATTGAAATTGGCACGGTTTGCACAGGATCTAGAGATGCTACCAGTCGATGTATGTACGCCGTGTGCAGATCTTTCTGGAATGTTGCTGTCCAGAAATGGATAGGTAACTATGTCAAACTTCAAAGCTTGACTGGGTTATATTCTAATTCCCGGAAAGGACTAGCATCACAAATATTATATTATACACTCAAAGAAACAATGCCCCGCTTGTCACTGCCAAGTATATTAAATCTCTACACATATTAGGAGTACTCACCTACACACATTCTGGTGCCCATACCGAAGGGTAAGTAGCGGAAACTGGCCAGGGATGGGCGCTTGTCACATTCTAACCAACGTTCTGGCTGGAAACGATCGGGATGTGTGAAAAGATCAGGAGACCTGCCCAGCACATGAGTGAGTACCATCACATTGGTCTGTAAAACAAACAGAATGTATAAACTTGAATGTTTTTCCACCAACAATATGAATTTTAATGACGAAATGAAAATGACAGCAACAACCCAGTCTAGTTTCAAGTCATTACAAGGTAGTACGCTTCAAAATATCAAGTCAACAGCATTCTTTAAATAGAAATTCTATGTTTTTATGATTAGTATTATATATTGTTACATATTTCATTCTTTTAGATTCGAGTGTTGTATTTTCATGTTATGAGTGTATTAGCGTGAATTGGAGGAATGGTGTATGGCCTTACCCCAGCCGGTATGTGATAGTCACAGAGCACGTTGTCCTCCTGTAGTATTCGGGGGATGCCACCAGAAACTGGATACAATCTGTAAATATCCATCAAATGTTGAACTTTCTGCTTCCTAAAGTGTTAGTGATCCACAATTTTGTGTATGTGGCACATTTCTATATCAAATCATTGCGCAGTGCAGATTATTTTGATGAAGAATTGTGACATTATAGTATTCAATTCTCATTTCATGCACGTGTATCTGATTTAGTTGGCAGAGCTTTGAGTAGTTGAAAATCTCTCGGTCAAGAGTCATCTTTAAAACTAAATTGGATCAAGGGATATCTTGATGTGGACCAAAAAACCCAGAGAACATAATGGATCGATTCCTTATGATATGCTTAACATGTTTTAATAATTACTTTAAGAATATAGACCGTGTTCACATTATACCTTAATGCTTCCTTCAGAGATGCCTTCAGGTAAGGCATGTTCTGTATGTGACTAGCCGTAATAGCTGTACCAGAGGTAATGCCGTCTGATACCTCTTTATGAAGAGTCTCTTGTACTCTCAGGTCACGTGACAGCTCGTACAACACCCATTGTAACACACTTGTAGTCTGCAATGGTAAAAAATAGAACCACATGATTAATATGATTTGGCCCAGCTAGGCTAGCATCTCAACATACATAAATGATACTAAGTCCAGCATTTCAAACATGCATCTTCCCACCTGAATCATTTTAAACTGATCCCTGAAGTTCCATCATTTCCAGAGTGCTCTCACGGATAGTAAAAATTGAAAAAAAAATTAATGTGATATATTCCGACTTATCGAAGCAATGTTTAGTGGGATGTGTGGACCGCGTCTGCATTATAACTATGAGTAATGCATCAAATATTCGCAATAGATATGCTTAACAAGAAAGATATGAAACTAGAATGAATCTTTAATGACAAAAGAAGATTTGGCATCATCAATTTGACAGGGTACTGAGTATGGTCGGGATATCTTATAAGAATATTGAGATAATCTCAATTAGGAAACCACTTGGAATTTCATCCCATAAAAGGGAAGATAGACAGGAATACCTTGGTCTCTTTTCAGATTCAGTGTTGGGATCCACTGATTAACTTGGCATAATACATATTTTCATATTCAGTGAACACTGTTGTTCGCTTCTGTCTTTCAAATGACTGGCATTTGGTTTACATATTCATTGTACACGACAGAAATGGTTTAGGAAAATGTCTTTTTGAAGAAATTGTAAGGATTAGCGGCTGGTCAATCTTTGTCGTAGTTGATAACTTGATTAGGGGTATGCCCCCCACACTTTAAATTAGAATTATTTATTCAAGACACGTTTACTTATTTGCTGGAGGTTGATCTTATGCTGCTCAAATTAGAGCCGTACACAAGTATGTCATCAACATACACTAGTACAGAAGACCAATTCACATCCAATAATAAAATAGAAGAAACGATAGATTCGTTTTTCTTACATTGGACTCTGGACTCGTGATCGAAATAGTGGAGCATCGAGTAAATAATAGGCTAAGACATACCGTGTGGATAGCGCCGATCATGAGTTCTGTGACATTGGCATAAATCTCGTCGAGACTAAGCTGTGATGAGAGGAGGTGTGATAGGAATCCGTCAATAACTTCCCCTCTCCCATATTTTCCTTGTATCTCTACCATCTTTTCATCCACACACTGTTGGGCTTTGGAGAAAATTATTTCAATTTATAAATGTAAAGAATGACGTAAGTAGAGTAAAAACGTTTCGTTAATCCTCGATCAAACATTCACTGGAATCGGGCATGTATACCGTGCAATAACGCAGAATGATGCATTTTTGAGATCTAGATTGTGTAGATTGTACACACAGTAAGATCTTCCTAAAGGCCCATTCTCACTATGCGATTTGTAGCATGCAACTAATCGCATGAAATAGGACCTGTTCCATTTCATACGACTTGTAGCATGCGACTGAAGTCGTATGAGTGTTCTCACCGTGCAACGGAGTTGTATGCTACAAGTTGTTACAACAAATCGCACCGTAAGAATGGGCCTTTAGTAAATGATGAAGAGAACGGATACTCATCCTGGCACTCTCAGTTTGGATATCGAACATTTCAGCGGTAACATGTTGTGATGATAGAAACATAGATCGGCGTAATCTGACAAATATTCTGATATTATTTTAACCACAGCCATCCAAGGACCAGGAGAAATCCTGGCATGTTATGTTGTTTCTGTATCTGAGTCAGGCTTGATATATCCGTGCTTTAATTCAGAATCTAGAAAACAGATGATTGCAACTGTACCATGACATGAAAGTCATGATTGATCAAACTATATAAACTTGGTTATCAAATGAGAAACGCAGTCACTCTGCCGATTCAGTAATATTTTCTGCCTTTTCAATATACATGTTTTCACGGTTAAGTTCTGCTTAAGCTCACGAAAACGCAAGGTAAACCTCGCCACAATATTTAAAGTGGAGTAAACTTTAGACAATACCTATGACATATCGCCAATTAAAACCGGAAAAAAAATGCACGCCTAAATGCTTAACAGCATGTCTGTCTGATTGGGGTGGTATATACTGAACAACACAACTTACCTACAGAGAACAATGTGTCCCATGCCTGCCCGTGTTCTCTCCATGTCGTGGGAAGACATACCTTGGCAACTGCTGGTGGGAGGTAGACGAGTTTTTGTGTGAGCGGCATAATGTCCTCAGCTGCTCGCAGGAAGGCCGCTGTATCAGGGCTAAGTTGGCTGGCTAAACAGCCCAATCGTTTCTCGTACAGAACTACCCCAATGGCTGTTATGTGAAAATATAAACATTAGATAAAGAACACATATATTCGTATTCCAGTAGCTCAATAATACAATTGTAGCCGATGATTTGCAATCATATACGGACAAATGAAAATGTATGCTTTGTATGCTTTGTTTATATGTCTGATAATTGACTTAATTACAATTTTTCAGATACAAGATATTTAGATCATTTGTAATTACAATATTACAAGCGTCTAGTCCGTCATTCATAATTCAGCCGTCGTCCATTAAAGAATATCCGCGTCTATAATCCAAAGACCTATTCCATATTCCATATAACAGTATTAGCACCAACTTCAAAAAGACAATCATAGTATATATAAACATAGGCTAGTTTTTGCAAGAGAGAAGCGGTCAACAGTTTTCAATGATGCCGACAAGACATCATGATGTTCCAAAAATATAAAATCCGTATCGCTGATCAGTATTCTTAAATCCATAATAGTCGTTGTGAAGTCGTCATCTAGAGAATGATGTATCTCAGTCACGCTTTGATTGTGACTGTTCATATGAGCACCACGAGGATCTTGAAGTACATGTGTTCATACGGCCCCTAGCCCCGGGTTAAGCGGAATTAGACACAAGTTACGAAACGTAGCGCCATAGATCTTGCACGCTACGTTCGTATTTTGCTATCAGCATGCGATATGTATCGCCAAATTTGAGAAACTTTGAGTGGAGGCGCTTGGTGGAATAGCCCTGTTTTATAAGTTTCTGCAACAATGTTTTGTGACGTTGATTAAAATCGTCACATTTAACACAGGATCTAGCAAATGCTACTAGGCGAGATATGTATACGCCATATGCAGGTCCCACTGGAATATTACTGTCCAGAAAGGGATAGTTTACGATGTCGAAATTGTAATCATCTCTTTTGTCATAAAGTCGACGAGAGAGAATGCCCGCTTCATTTTTATAGAGATATAGATCTAAATATGATGTGCCTGTAGGGCTATCTCTAGTTTCCTTCAAATCCAGTGAAGGTGGATATATATCCTTCACTGCGTCATTTATATAGCGATTATCCACAACGAGAAGATCGTCTATATAGCGTTTGGTGAATGAGAATGACAATATAACTTAGACTGCTTTGTTTTTATGCCTGAGAAGTGACTTAAATACACCTGTGTCAGATACAAGCTATATAGGTCATTTGTAATTACATATAACTGAGACCTAAAATTAAACACTTTGCTATATTCATTCTAATTTGTTGATGCATTTACTCTGGAAGATTTATTTTACAATCACAAACAGTTTCTCAGGGAAAGAGGTATTTGTCTTCCAACCAATCATAACGACATACCAAAACTATACTGGACTCCCAAAATGCATAAATCACCATACAAAGCTAGATTCATAGCTGGTTCTAGAAGCTGCACCACCAAGCTTCTTTCAACCCTATTGACGAGGGCCCTTCAGGAGGTAAAAGCATTTTGGGAAAGGTATTGCGCCACTATTTCTAAGAACTCTGGCGTTGAATGTATGTGGATATTGAAAAACTCAAAATGTCTTACGGAAGAACTTGATGCTAAAGGTCACATACCGTACAGACATGTATCCACATGGGATTTCTCGACTCTCTATACTACAATCCCTCATCAGGACCTTATTGACCGTCTAAGTTCATTAATAGTATCTGTGTTCAAGAAAACTGATCGTAGATATATTAATGTCGGAAGCCATAAAGCATTCTTTAGCTCTACTACATACAAGAGATATCATTCATGGGATGTTTCTTTGTTTATAGAGTTGCTTGAATTTCTCATTAAAAATATTTATGTGAAATTTGGCAACACAATATATCAGCAGCATATAGGTATTCCAATGGGTACTAATTGTGCACCCCTGTTGGCTGACCTGTATCTGTTCTCTTATGAATATGACTATATGCAGGCGCTTTCAAAAACCGATCCATTCAAAGCCCGTTCCTTCTCATTCACCAAACGCTATATAGACGATCTTCTCGCTGTGGATAATCGCTATATAAATGACGCAGTGAAGGATATATATCCACCTTCACTGGATTTGAAGGAAACTACAGATAGCCCTACAGGCACATCATATTTAGATCTATATCTCTATAAAAATGAAGCTGGCATTCTCTCTCGTCGACTTTATGACAAAAGAGATGATTACAATTTCGACATCGTAAACTATCCCTTTCTGGACAGTAATATTCCAGTGGGACCTGCATATGGCGTATACATATCTCGCTTAGTAGCATTTGCTAGATCCTGTGTTAAATGTGACGATTTTAATCAACGTCACAAAACATTGTTACAGAAACTTAGAAAACAGGGCTATTCCACCAAACGCCTCGACTCAAAGTTTCTCAAATTTGGCGATACATATCGCATGCTGATAAAAAAATACGAACGTAGCGTGCAAGATCTATGGCGCTACGTTTCGTAACTTGTGTCTAATTCCGCTTAACCCGGGGCTAGGGGCCGTATGAACCCATGTAGTTCAAGATCCTCATGGTACTCATATGAACAGTCACAATCAAAGCGTGGCTGAGATACATCATTCTTTAGATGACGACTTTACAACGAATTATGGATTAAGAATACTGATCAGCGATACGGATTTGATATTTTTGGAACATCATGATGTCTTGCCGGCATCATTGAAAACTGTTGACCGCTTCTCTCTTGCAGGAAACAAGCCTATGTTTATGTATACTATGATTGTCTTTTTGAATTTGGTGCTAATACTGTTATATGGAATATGGAATAGGTCTTTGGATTATGGACGCGGATATTCTCTAATGGACGACGGCTGAATTATGGATGACGGACTAGACGCTTGTAATTAGGTCCCAAGAAATAACAGAAGCTTACATTCCAGTGCCCATCGGAACAGTTCCCCTTCCAGATTCACAATAGTACAATGGTCGTCCCTTACAGTGGCCAGTCGATGAAGGAAATCATCCGTAACCGCGTTCAGTTCATCGCTATGTTCCTCGATTTGCTTTGATCGCATCAAAGGTTTGTTGATGGCGCGTCTCATCCTGTACCAATTCTCACCTTGGCTGAAGCGAAACAAACATGGTCTCCCTCAGTTTCGTTCCGGTGTGATGGATAAGAATGTCCTGGTGATTAGTTCCCCTTTTCATATCCTATTCTATTGCAACCAAGGACGGACACTTGTCCCCAATGTGGAGAAATGTGTGACTGTCCCAGCTGGGTTGGGAGATAGGACCCGGACACTTAGCCACCGGACATTCTTAACCTCCACACCGGCTGTTGTTCTTATACACACACTCAAGGTGTTTTGTCACCTGGTATTCATGTAACCCCAAGCCGTTATAGACTTGGAAAAAAATTTAACTATGTTGTCCATGCAGCAGCTTATGATACGGACACACTCTACTGTTTATGTTGTGGAGCCTTGTTATCCTCCCTGTTCATAACGATACAACTCATTCTTCAATAAACAATCCGTGCGTCATATAGAGTGATATATTTGCTAATAGAGGTCACCACTTGGTAAACAGTAAAGCGGTAAACATTTATGCCGAAGATTATAAAGAAAAGAAGAGCGTTGTCTCTGTCTTATATCTCCTAATCCTCAAACCTGGTGAAATCTTAAATAGTTTTCAGGCCATTTGAATTTACCACACATGCAGTTACGGTTTGATTGTGAATTTGTATGCGAGTATCATGAGATATTCGACAACATTGTGCTTTCGAGGCTGGTACCATACGTCGAAACCATCATTTATGTTGTATAGTTTGAATAATTCCGTTAAGCACACCTTCTAGAGACGACGTAGAATATTAACTAAGTTTTACATAGTTAACTCTCTAATCAGGAATACTTACGCTGTGAGTACTCCGTGCGTCTTCCCTGCCTCTTTGCGGTATTCCAGCCATGGTGCCAGGTCAAAGTGACGAGGAAACCTTGCCTCCTGCCTGGTAAGTTTCTCCACAGAGGGGAGATCGGCCACAAACACGATCTCCGTTGATCCTACATTCTCCTTAAAGATTGGACCCAGTTTGTTACACCTCTCTGTAAACAGCTGATGTGTTCGACCCAGGTTTTTGTAGTAATCCCAAAGGCATCCGATTAAAGGCAACCCTTTCTTCTGCGGAAGCTGAGAGAATGATTTGTGTGGCCCCAGCCGTTGACACAAATCTTCCGATTCCCCGAATAGGCTGGCAACTCCACACCTTCTAAAGTTGTGGATATGAGCCGTCATTGCTGAAGTCCATCTTTTTATGGAAGCGTTTATATCAGTTTTCTTGATATATAACAAGAGGATGGTCACCAATCTTAGAAAAGTCTGTACCGCCATCTCTCTGAATTTATAACTAGGTAACTGAGTTAAGGTTAAATGCCTTAAACGTAGCTAAGGATTTAAGAAACGTTTAATCGTGAGACTAATCGCTCTTTCTACTCCTTACACCTTAACGAGGATGCAGCCTTGCCCACTGCGTGTTTGCACTTGTGCATCCAAATAGTTAAGACTCAGTTGTAAACACTGCAAGTATTTATACTGTCCAGCTATTGACGGTCTCGTCGACGTGCCGGATTTTACCGAAGGTCATCAATGATCGTCAGTCACGTCGTTCGTTCACACAGTGCAACACTCAAGTGCATTCTTCCGGACATTTAAACTCAATCAAAACATTGAAATATCATACAAAACAGCTTGCTGCATGGCCTTCGATAACATCCGAAGAATTCCGCTGAATCCAGAGATAGACCCGTGCCGGAATAGAGCACCTCAACGTGTACGTTTGAACAATCGCAATCAAGAAGTAACTGTGATACATCGGAAATTTAGAAACGATTCAGAATATATTGACCCTGTTTTTGCTTTGAATAGTCCCTGCTTAGCCGAGCTATGAATGATATGTGTCCATCTACATTGGATTTGAATGAAACAACGGAGACCTATATCTCTATAAAGTTGAAGGCGTCTTACATTCACATCGACTCGACGACGAGAGATGCGATTAAAAATTTGACATTGTCAAGAAAGAATCAAATATTCGTTCTGATGGGACCCGAATCCACATCGTCTATGCCCACACAGGACTGACGCTCTAACCGACATGGTCACGTCGTCTATGACACCAAACACCTGTCGTCGCTATATAGCTGAAATATTGCTGAATGCGACGTTAAACCTTAATTCTCTCTCTCTCTCTCCAAACACCTGTCCACACAGAACTGACGCTGTAACCGATATGGTCACCCCGTCTATGGCCCCAACCACCCATCCACACAGGGTCGACTCAACGACGAGAAAGGCGATTACAAATTTGACATTACAAGAAAGAATTAAATATTGGTTCCGATGGGACCCGAATCCACATCGTCTATGACACCAGTCACCTGACCACACAGGACTGTCGCTCTAATCGACATGGCCACATCGTCTGTGACACCAGTCACCTGTCCACACAGGACTGACGCTGTAACCGACATGGTCACACTGTCTATGACACCAGCCACCTGTTCACACAGGACTGACGCTCTAACCTACATGGCCACGCCGTCTATGACACCTGACCACACAAGGCTGATACTGTAACCGACACGGCAACGCCGTCTATGATACCAGCCAGCTGTCCACACATGAGCGATGCTCTAATCGAGACGACCACGCCGTCTATGACACCAGTCACCTGACCACACATGACTGACGCTCTAACCAACATGGCCACGCCCTCTATGACACCAGCCACCAGTCCACACAGGACTGACGCTCTAAACGATACGGCCACGCCGTCTATCACACCAGCCATCTGTCCACATAGGATTGACGCTCTAGCCAACACGGCCACTTCCGCAAAAATGAAAGGTTCAATGACCGATTTTATACCACACCAACCTCTGAGGATCACCGCTTGAATATAAAATAAGAATAAAAGTACGAATTCGCAGATTAACACTCAATTTAAGACCTTTGTTAACCCACTGTTGTTGTGTAGAAAAATTGCTCAAAAAGATGTCGAAAACATTCCTTATTTGAGACTTGATTACTAGAGTAGATTTTACTCCGTAATATTGCCTATGTTAATAAACATAATATATCATACAATTTCTGGAAAGAAAGTCTTAGAAGCCTTATTAAATTTGAAAGATTCATTGGCAAAAATTTAAAACACACTGTTGTCAACTAACTTGCTAATTTGTATACGTAAGGGGTCAAGGCCCTCGCAGAAAAATTAGATAATAAATTCTCATTTCAGAAAATGAAATATTAAAATCAAACAAACCTATTTACTATGCGACAACCTTAGGTATGAGGTTATCTGAATGTGCTCCTGAAAGAGACACCTGACCTGTAACCCCTATATCCATAATGGCACCAGTCAGCCTTGTCTGTTGGACTATTTTCAGTCATTTGAAGATAATCGAGGGCTCCCATTTTGACTTGGTCTTTCAATTTCATAAAGTTGATTAAAGGGTCTTCTACACAAGCTGTCCGTGTTAGTTATAACACACATTTATATGTACCGGTTTCCCGTTCACGACGTACCTTGCCCTCCCCCATCCCCAAACATATAATAATTATTATAGTTGATTTCGAGAGGTACTTCAAGGTTTTGCCATGATATCTTGCGCGTGTAGAACTTTGACAGGTCATTATATTCAGAAAGTGTTAGAGATATATATAATTTTCTTTACATAGGCGATGTTGCGGAGTAAAATCCGCTCTAGTAATCAAGCCTCTAATGGGAATAATGTCATTTTTGGCCATGTTTGTTAACAACAACAACAACATTGGATTAACAAAGGTCTGAAGTCTAAAACAAGAAAACAAATACGGCGGTAGCGACTAATTGCCAATAAACTTCAAGAAGATTCTTTCGAGAGCCCTTAAAGTTGTTTTTTCCCGTCAACCACTTACACACCAGAGTGCATTTGATAAATTCCTGATACAGTGTTACACGAGATCGAAGCTGAAGAGTCATGGATTCAACCATCGCTGAAATACGGCCAATCAGCTCGGCTCAAAACAATGCTCAGAATTTGTCAATAGGGCAAATTACAAACAAAAATATTAAACTGTTTCATAAGAAAGCTAAACCTGTCACTTTAAAGTCATACACAAGTTTGAGGACATTCTTTTACGGTTATAGACAAGACAAGATAAGATGATTTATTTTGAGTCGGTGTGATACATACAAACAAAGAACGTTAGTTTGCGAGGAGCTGTTGTCACCGACCATGTGCAATATAAATAGCGATAGTGCAAAAACAAACATGACATATTAAATATACACGCTAAAAAATAGTCCATAAAGACTGAAATTGAAATGATAGATTTTTTCTTAAATGTTTTTTGAAAATATGTATTAGATAATAACTTCAGTTTGTCATATCACAGACTCAGATTCATTCATACTAGTTCTCCCACAGTCTCACATATCCTCGCATGCACACCCACACGCGCCCCTCACGTACACCTAGTTTCACCCACCCACACACACCGCTCGCACACGACGTACGAAATAGTTAATAATAAACAGCGGGACATACTGAAAATGATGGAAATAATGAAATGAAAGGTATCGAACAGTCCTTATTTTACCAGAAATGAACATATTCAACCCATTTCCTTATTACATTAGAGAACTATATGGGAAAATTATACCATCCCCGCTTCATATTCCTACGGAGCCGTAAAAGGGACATGGAAATTATTTTTTTCAGCCCCTATTTTTCGTTATAACGACTTCAAAAAAAAACAAAAAAAAAAAAATAGGGGCTGAAAAAAATAATTTCCATGTCCCTTTTACGGCTCCGTATATTCCTGCACTAACAGCACATAAATTAACAAGTTAATACAGGGCGAACATCCCTTGTTAGATATGCCAAAATTGTGTTCCTTATAGGAAGACAGATAAAAATATCAGATATATAAAACAATGCATCTGCCTTCTCGCTGATTATCGTTGTCTGCATGCTCGATGTTTGGTGATCTCAACCGACAATGCATTCAGCAAGCTCCGGATCTTCTTCTTCGTAAAGCGGTATTCTGCTTTACTTGGAATGATGGAATTAATCCGGATATGCGACGTTCTACGATCTGAGTCAGCTAAACGAAATGAACTTTTTGTTTTAGATCCGATTTTAATAATTAAACGCAACATAATATTAGTGTGGTGAGAAAAGATGCCTGCATGGCCTCACAGGCGAATATTCGAACTGCATATATGATAAAAACACAAGAAAAAAACAAATCCCTAGAATGATTTGTATCTCCGTCACACTTTTATTGTAGGTGTGCATGCGTGCATCTTGAATGCATCACCACAACATTATAATATTGACTTTCAACGTTTAGACAACACGGTTCGCGCGAGGGACGTATTGTCATTTGAGCATTTGTCGAGGGGACATATGACCTCGGAATATCGGTAGTATGATTTGACGCAAACGATGCAAACTCGCGTTCGTCACCTCGCATCGCCAGGGCAAAATAGCAGCAGTGGGGTCAACGGGTGCACTTTAATGTGGTTTGCGGTTGTAAACCACAATAATATATTTCTTTGAGTCGATTTGAACGTGTTATCGAGTTGGTGCACTCCCGTTTTTGCTGGGAAAAGATTATTCGGTGTGTTTGAAATCTCTTGTTTTCAGATTTGCTGGTTATAAATAGCCTGAACGAGTATCCATTTTGACTGGCAACAGCACAGTCCCCTCGAGCTCCATAACGTTTCCCGCACTCTTGTCTTATTTTTCTCAGTCTTTTAAATGTTGTGGTGTTGCTCTGCAAAAAACAAAGGAAAGTACTCCTTTAAGGCCTTACGGCAATATGAGATAGTTTAGGCGCATGCGTGTGTGCATGTTTAAGGGATCGTATACCCTTTAAGATTTAGTGCGTTAATGTATCAATTTGTACTTGTATAAAAAAACGTACCCATGAACATAGGGTTTGCGAGTAGTATTTAAAAAGCAAATTCTGTCGCATTTGAGTTTTGAGGCTGGAAATGTGGACTGATGACGTCACGGATGACGTCACTTCCGGGGCATAGGCCACATCCGGGTGAAAGGTCAAAGGTCAGTTCCGGGTCAGAGGTCAGTTCCGGTCACGTTTTTCCGGTGTCCAACTGTGCATGCGCAGTCAGTGAATAGTGGGAAAAAGGCCTTTGAATGGACATTTTGGAATCGAG
Organism: Hanleya hanleyi; assembly: GCA_036873755.1. Classification (NCBI taxonomy): domain Eukaryota; kingdom Metazoa; phylum Mollusca; class Polyplacophora; order Lepidopleurida; family Hanleyidae; genus Hanleya; species Hanleya hanleyi. The sequence goes on along the minus strand of JAVTVY010054951.1, from coordinate 6,489 downwards.
GTGAGCCCATTATGGGCCTACGGGATCGGGAAGGATGTCAACGTGAAGCGCTCGTCGAAGCCGATCAGGGAATGTGTGGTTAGGTCACGTGACTGGCTGGGATGGATGTAAAATTAGGATTTTTAGTAAAACAAATACGGAAAACGGACTGGATAGGCCGTCAACTGGGTCGAGGTGGGCCCAAAGTGGCCCTAAAATGTAGGTTAGAGTATCAGCGGGAAGCGCTCATCCAGGCCGGTCAAGTGATGGGTGGGATAGACGCAAAATTAGGATTTGTCCTGGAATAATAAAATGCGGAAACAAGGAGTTTACACCTAAAACTGGGGGGAAAGAACTGCCAGATCGGTCTTAGAAGGTTAATATGGACTGTAAGGGGTCATGGATGGCCTCATATTGAAGACCTCGGCATGTAAAGGACGCTTGGGGTGGTTTGGTGGGCAGTGATATCATGCCGCTCATGCGCAGTCGAAGTGTACTAGCGAGAGTGGTTATTTTGGTACGCAGGGGAATATTTGAGCGATTGAGGAGCTATATCCCATCCATATATGGCGTGTAGGATCTCATATTGGAGCTCTCGTAGTGTAGACTATGGCGTGAGGGGTATCCACGTCATCTGTGATGTGCTGGCATTTTGGGGGTGCATTGGGGTGTGTTTGAGTTATTGAGGGATCATTCTTGGTCCTAATAGGCCGTGTAGGGCCCCATAATGAAGACTTCGGCGTGTAGACCAGGACTTGAGGGATGTCCACGTCATCGTGGGACGTCAGTGGTAACGTCATTAGTAGGAGTTTAACGAAAGCGGGCATCTTGGGGGTGCGAAGGGATATGTTTGGGCGATCGAGAGAGAGAGAATTAAAGTTTAACGTCGCGTTCAGCAATATTTCAGCTACAGAGGGACCATCCGTGGTCGAAATGAGCTCTCGGAATGTAGACTCCGACAGGTATGGATTTTAGAAGAAAACGCATCATGCTACGCATGCGCAACTGGGCAGTACTACCGAAAGAGGGCAGTTCCGGAAGTGCGCAATGATGTGTTTCGGCAATCGAGGGGCCACCCTTGATCCAAATGAATTGTGTGGAGTGCGAAGCTTTCGCGTGGTAGATTCGGACTGGCGTGTTTGCATTGGAAGTGGCGTAAATCTGCGCAAGCACGTGCACAGTTGGGGTGTAGTATAGTAAGATAGCAGTTTCGGAAGTGCGAAGGGTGGTGTTTGAGGTGGGAGGTGAGCCATCCGTGGTACAAATGGGGCGTGTATGGTCTCATTTTGAAGCGCTCTTGGCGTAGATCCAACTGAAGTAGTGATTTTGTCTGCTCACCTCATTCTGCTCATGCGCAGTCTGACAGTAGTATAGAAAGCGGACGTTTTGAGGTGGGAGTCTCCTGAACTCTGGCATACTGGTGTTGTTGAGTTGGACATGATGTTACCATGGTAGAGTTACCTTCCCTTGAAAGTGACGTCATCATTAGTAGAGAAACTGCAAATATCGTCGAATTAGGCGCGCCTGTGGGACAAAGCATCTATCTGTACCTCAATACACTAACCCAGTGGGCATGTCGACCATGGAGTGCACCATTGAGTTGGGTACATGACCGTCTTAGAGCCGCAGATATACGTACGAGTTACATGAAGTCATATTCAAGCCCCTGATGGAACGTCAAGGGAGACAACTTTGCCGACAACCGTTGTTCAAGGAATGGAGAAGCTATAACCATACACAATGAAACCGTTTTAGACCTGTTCGAAAGGGTTCGAATCCGTTCGAGGGGGAAATATGGGACCTACCATCATAATGCCCTCAATATCTGCCTTTACGCATCCAACGCCCGTCTTCACGCAGTGACGCCCTAACGCTCCCCCCCCCCCCTCCCCCGCCCAACACACACATACCTATGACCCATAGGTGTAGTCCAATACTTATTCTGATTAGCTACAAAGAACAACAAGCATTGGATGTTCATCATTTTCTTATCCCCGTTGGTAGAGCATACCTCAAGCGGGAGAAACGCCTTGGGTATGTGTGGGCCGTTCAAGCCATCAAAAGCTGTTCTGTTTGTTTGGTAACGTAAAATGTCGCATTGGTCACCCGCTTAACGATCAATTGGATGTTGGGGCGTTGTTCATAGATCGATACTAAGGCATACAATTTGCCCAATGCCGGTTCCAGGAACGCACGCCCCGTGATCGTGAAGAGATAGTCGAAGATCCTGATGTTGGCGCTTGTATAGTAATACAAGTCTTGGTTGATTGTCTTATGCCGCACGCAATAACCGAACGCCATATTCAATTTGAGGGCATTGGAATGGTCTTTCACATAGTTGGAGAGCTGAGCCAGGTCGACCAACCGGAAATTGTAGCGGCCCTGAAGCGGGAGATGACGGTGGAAACACTACCTGATGGTGGCCCAGTGGTGGTCCGCACTGGACTGGGATCCGGAACTACATCAGAAGGGACATCCACGGGATCATTCACGAAGTGCACAGCCTGGCCTGGGATGACTGGATGGGTAAACTGGATGGACGGCAGATCGAACTACATGAGCTCGGACAAAGGATTGCTGCAGGTGGCTCTTCAACTCAGGGCTCGACCTCCATGTTTTTTCGGGTGGTGAATCGATCTGCCTAGGCTCGAGTTGTGTGACAGGTGGTAGGACAGGTGGATCCCTCTCTGTTGGGTCGGTGATCCCTCTTTGGGCTTCTGCAAATGTTACGTATGCGCTGGTGACGTTGTACCTGATGCAGTTATCTGAAACGGTATCCGCATGTCTGGCATTTCTCCTTGGCTGCTGATCCTTGGAGTAGCCGTTCATGGCGCCGTAATACATCCAACCGCTTAAAGATCTCCCCACAGCTTGTGCAGGTATACTGCGTGATAGTGTCATGCCCGGTGGATTCATGGCGACGTGAATCATTTCCGCCGCGGTGAAAATAATTTCCACCGCATTCCCACCGCGGTGAAAATAATTTCCACCGCATTCCCACCGCGGTGAAAATAATTTTCACCGCGGTGGAAATAACTTCACAAAGAACAAGATGCGCTAAATCAATAAAACATATGTGTACCAACCTCATCGACTGCTGCTGTAAGAAAAATGGCGAAAAACCTCAAACGAGGCTAGGATGAGATCACGTGAAATTCCACCGCGGTGAAAATTAATATTCACAGCGGTGGTAATAATTTTCACCGCGGTGGATATTATTCCCACCTCGGTGGAAACGATGAGATGAGATCACGTGAATTTCCACTATGGAGAAAATTAAATAATATTATTTTCATCGCGGTGGAAATTATTACCACCACGGTGGAAATTATTTTCACCACGGTGGATATTATTCCCACCGCGGTGGAAATTATTACCACCGCGGTGGAAATTATTACCACTGTGGTGGAAATTATTTTCACCGCGGTGGATATTATTTTCTGTGTTTTTTTCTATTTCGCAATTTTCGTGGTTTTCGCTAATTTCCAGTGTTTTCATGCGGGCGTTTGAATTGTTCTTGTCTCTTGAAAATGAATTTCAAGCGTTTACGTATGGAAATGGTTGCAATTTCTTGAAAATGAATTAAAAATACAAAAAATCAGAGATAAATTTTGAAAAATCGAAAAAATGAATTTAAGAGGATGACAAGAAAACAGAGAAAATGCGAAAGTGAAATGTTGAAAATTAGAGGAAGGCAGAAAATTGGAAAGATCAATGCATGGAATGCAATGCATAGTTTTGAAATAGAGTACTTCTAAAGATACCAACAGAAGATGTTATACCAATAAGAATAAAGTATCGTGGTGATGGGTCGCGAAATTTGGAAGAGAAGCGACCCGTTCACTACCATTTCAAACAAGCACACAACCGTCTTCATTGATAACGGACGTCTGAATGCTCCAATGCTCCGTAGATTGGAAATACGAATACTATGTGTCACGGACTGTGCCGGTTCATGGAGAGGTGGACAAAAGAGGAAGACTTGATTTCTCACGTGCTTACTATTATTAATATAATTCCCTAATAAAAGGCAATCGCATACAAAGCGTTGTTTCAGGCTGGAAACCTGGAATGATATAAAACGGACGCGAGGAACGTTTTCCGATCGCCTAGCGGCGAATGCCGATTACAATCAAATACAATAGCGTAAATGGCAATATATAACGTACATTTAGCTAATGAAGTTATTCGATCAAAATTACCGTTCTCGAATCAGAAATACTCGTTAACACAATGTTCAAAAAATCTAGTTGGAAACCAGTTTTAACATTGACGAGTGAAAAAGTAAAGTTTATCTGACATGATATAAAGATGGACGTGAAGAACGTCTTACGATCGTCTAGCGACGTATGCAAAGATTAGGTTCCACATAAACAGGTACAATAAAAGCGTACCTGAGATACAACACATATCACGAATCGTTAGATTCTTGGTATGTGCTTTAGAATAGGTTAACCAGAAGACTATACTGTGAAGTCATGTGGCGCAGTCGTGTCAGCTAAGACCGGTAGCGCGCTGTCGCTGCGGTTGACATCATTATTATAATATAAAAGCGACGGCGCGTTCGCGTTCCATGAAGTTAAAACACATATGACCACACGGCCCCTAGCACCGGCATAAGCGGTATTAGATACACATCTGGAGAGCTATGATGAAAATGCTCTGACAATTCGTATATTGGTAATTGGTGAGCTGTGTCGCTGTGACAACTCTTACTCTGGGGATTGGTGAGCTGTATCGTCGTCAGATGAAAATGACGGCATTTAACACAAAAGACTAGTCTGTAAGGCCCGATGTCGACCCAGCATCAACTTTCCACAATGCCAACTTGTGTCTTTCCATGACGCGTTATCTGAAGCATACAATACTAGCTTTACGCATTAAGGGGAATCCATCAACATATTAAAGGGTATTGTTAGCGGGTTCATATGAAGAATGAATGATGATGATTAACAAGAACAAACAAATTATCGACAACGCCAAATAGCATTTATTTTACACAAATTATTGTAGCAATAACACATGCGACACATTTCCCGGCTGGGGAAAATATCGTCCTCGATATTTACATCTACTGTGTCACCCAGTCTCCAGAACGATACCAACTCGGTTCATGGCGAAATCTCGTCGATCGGCGTAGTACTGGACTCTCGTGATCTACACCAACTTCGTCATCAAATTCGTGCTTCGGACTGGTGCTACCAGTCGATGAAACTGGATTGGATATCCTGGCAGCCCCCTGATCAACACTGTCGGGTACAAGTGGAGAGACTTTGCATCTTAAACCACTTCTAGTTGAAGATCCTGGATGAACAACAACTATTTCCGTATCCGATTCTGACTCGGGAGAATTCGGATGATGTACTCGGCTCCCGACGACTCTGTCTTATAGTCCTAACTCGAAAAGATTTTGGTGAATGCTGGGGAACCGATAGTGAAAGAAACGAGAGAAGCATATTTCTATGGAGGACCCTACTCCTCTTGCGGTTATCCTCCCTTCTAACCTCGAACACCGGAATATCCTTATGTGGTTGTGCTACAACAACATAAGGTTGCTTTTCCCACCGATCTGCAAGCTTATGCTTGCCCTTAATGCCTACGTTTTTAATCAACACCCTGTCTCCAGGCTGCAAACAAAGAGTCCCGAAATTTCAAATCGTATCGGGTTTTTTGTAACGTTGAGCGGACTTATTGGCCTCACTAGAGGTCAGATTATAAGCATAATCTAACCTTCTCCTTAAGTCTGCTGCGTAAACAGATGGAGTCTGGTTACCAGATTCACTATTTGGGTCTGTACCTAGGAATGCATCTTTCGTTACATTGTGGACTAATGGAGGAACCTAAGCCTTCCAGTCGGATTTTTGGTCTTCTTCGAGGGTTCCTAACATATTTAACAGGGTTTGATTGAATCTTTCGCACGTACCATTTCCTTCAGGATAATATAGCGTTGTCCTAGTCTTCTCCACACCGGCAATCTTGCATAGCTCGATAAGACGAGATTCAACATTTCGGCCTTGCTCGCTGTGAAGCTTGCCAGGGAACCCATAGTGCACGAAGTAGTTGTCAAATAACGCTCTCGCGGTCGTCTTGGCTGTCAGATTCCGTGTCGGAACCGCCTGCGCGAACCACGTGAAGTGGGCGGTTATAACAAGAATACTATTATATCCAACCTTACACGTTTCCAGAGAAAGATAGTCAATACAAACCAACTCCATGGGCTCGGAGGTTTCAACACTCACCAGAAATGCAGTCTTGTTGGAGGTTGGAGTTTTTCGACGGATGCAACAGTCACAGAACCTCACCTTTCGGCTAACGTCTTCAGTCATCCTTGGCCAATAAAACCTGGAACGTACCAACTCCAGCGTCCGAGCGGTTCCTTGATGTCCGACGTCATCGTGAAGACCTTTTAACACAAGATCTCGATACTTCTCAGGTAAGACCAACTGTACTAACCTGTCACCTCTATCATGTGCCACACGGAATGATACAACCTCCTGAAGTTCTAACTTC
>JAVTVY010054950.1:0-30713 GCA_036873755.1 Hanleya hanleyi | reverse complement strand
TCAACAGTGGAGATGTCGGTGCAGTTTTACTGTACACTGATTCGCCCCCATCTGGAAAGAACCTATCCCATCTGGTGCGCGGTCTCACACTCTGCAATGAAGAAAATCGAACGTGTACACCGTATGGCACTACTCCGCGCCAGTGGTGCCTTTTCCAGCACTCCAACGTGCTCCCTGGAAATATTATGTCACGCCACCCCCATCCAGCTCAGACTCGATGAAGTTTTAGTGCGGGAGTTCATCCGCATTATGCATAAACCAGCGGGCGATCATCTACGTACGCTTGTATGCAACCTCAGGGACGACAGGATATTTCGGGATCACCGTCTTCTAACACCACTACATAAGCTGCAGATGCTTCAGCGGGATCTTCCAGGTTGCTTGAGGTTGTCCGAAATTGAGCCATCTACTGAGCCAATATCACCACTTGTCCGCTTAAACTACGACATACCAGAAGTAAGGATAGTAAACAACGACTACGGCTCGTCCAAGAGTAGGACTGCTGAACAAGCTTTTCGGGCTAGGACAGACACACTAAACCAGCTGGAGGAAATCCAAGGTGCCATGATCATCTTTACAGATGGATCAGCTTTAGGAAACCCGGGTCCCTGTGGAGCTGCGGCAGTCTGCTACGTGGAAGGTCTAACAGCACAACCGATCATGCTGCATAAGCCCGTCTCGAGTCTCAGCACCAGTTATCATGGGGAACTTCAGGCCATCCAACTGGCAACGGAGTTCTCCCTGCGTTACAGAGAAACACATGTTTTCGACTGTGTCCACATTTTCAGCGACTGCATGTCTGCCATAACCAGTGTATCGACGACCGAGCTGCATCCCATCCATCAAGACCTGATAGACACCATTCTTTCTGAGATCACCATCCTCAGGAGCCTAAATACAACGACAGTCATCCACTGGATGGCCGGTCATGTGGACCTAAATGGAAATGAGCTAGCGGATCAACAGGCTAAAGCTGCTGCCACTGAAGCCATAGACATCGCCACAACTGAACTATCCATGATGGCTGCAAAGGGGCTCCTTAGGAAGTGCTCAGCAAGGAGGTGGCAGCGCGGCTGGAATATTTCAGACAAGGGGAGGTCACTGCACGCCCTTATACCGGAAATCCCTAAGGAAAGGAAAAAGTCTCAAATTCCAAAGGAGGCAGAAACCAGACATATACGTGCTTTAGCGGGTCACTCTCTTCTAAACTCACATATGTTCAAGTTGGGTCTGGCTGATTCTCCACTCTGCACCTGCGGCACTGGCGTGCAAACCCTCGAGCATGTGATCTTTGCCTGTGAACAGCTATCACAGCATCGTGAAATTCTCCTGAACCAGGTGGAATCCATCTACGCCAAACATAACACTCCAGTCTGGGAGCGGCAAATAGACCTGGACTCCATGTTAGTTCCCAGCCATAGTGAATTGACTACACGATATGCCATTGCAAGGACGTTTGCTGACTTTCTCTTGCACATTGAAAAGATCTAACTTTCCAATGCAGCAAACAAACGGACTACAAGCCATTATATATATACAAAAAACTGAAAGCAACAAAAAAATTGTTTTTCTTTTTCCAATGCAGCAAACTAACGGACTACAAGCCATCTTTATATATATACAAAAAACGGAAAGCAACAAAAAAATTGTTTTTTCTTTTTTCAACTTTATTTTACTTTGCGTCGGGCTGAAGACCGAAATAGCAGTCAACTAAGTGACAATTTTTTCACCAAGTGAAAGTAGTAGGCTATGCAATCGTGAAATTCTACCTGAGTGACATTATCTTTGGCGCGCAATAGGCCAATTTCAAGACAACATCATCATCATCATCGTTGATTATCAAAGTTCTGGAGATGCCAAATCATATTATTTATTCGATAAAATGCTTTTCGTGCCTTTGTCTCAATTCCCCACGCCGTGTGCATGCAGTTGAAGATCTCGAGCGACTGACGTCTTATTTATTTTTTTCCTTTTCGGTCTGTATATGTGATTCGGGCTAAAGGGGTCAGCAACAACAATAAAAAAAAAAAAAAATAGACCCCTTAGCCGATGTTTTCGGGCTAGATTTAATTGTGATTATGGAATGAGCAAAGGTACCCCTCATGCTTATTGAAAAGTAAAATCTGCATTCAATATAGATATACTTGTAGGTTTTTCGCTAATATCGTTTTTTTTCTGTTTCTGTCTTTCTTTTTTCTTGTTTTTTTTTTGTTTTTTTTTTTGCTTAAAATATTGGAGGGGCCATGCCCGGCCCCCCCCTGTTCCGCCGTGCCTGCAGTATGTTACGGGACTGTTCTTCTTGCGCCATCTCGTGATTTTGAAAACGCGCAGCGCAATTTTAAAATCACGGAGATTTAAAAAACGCGCGTAACACCTGTATTACTCGCCACAACAAACAGCCACCTTGCGGTGAAAAAACGTAGAAAATGGCGGCAACGACAACAGCACCACTCGCTGTTCCGCTTCGATACGATCCTATTTACAAAGGTTAGATCGATTTCTCACCATTTACACAAATGTCAGTGTTGCAGATGGTGTGTCTTGTCGATCCTCTGCATTGTCTTCATTGTTAACAATAACCAGAAGTTCAGTTGTTGACTTGTTGTTTTGTTGTTGTTGTTGTTGTGCGTTCTGTCTCGAAAGAACCTTTTTTTCCGTCAGAATTACGACATTTCACAATATTAGGTGCAGAGAAAAATGTCATCTTGTGGGGATGATGTCGCGGATTCTGACAGCAGAATAACATATTTACATGCGGCTATCCAACGCGTGTCATCCAGGCTGTGATTAGCCTTGTAGCACCAGTGAAAAATACCCATTGAGTTAAGAGTGGATTTACAGATAAACAACAACAACAACAACAAATTAGCCTGTAGAACCCAACCATGTTATTTGTTGAACTCCAGCAATTTTCACATGTTGTTGGGGCACTGTATTTACCCATCCAACAACTTGCCAGCTCTAGAAAAAAAAAACTGTCCGAAAATAACGAAACTTGGCACCGAAGGGGATCGAACCTGCCATTCTTTGCTCCATAGTCGGGCATCTTACTCCTGAGCCATGGAAGCAGCTGACAGGAAACGTTGGATATTTTATAATATACCTAACACAAACCTAACCCCAAACCCTAACCCTAATTAGTAATAAGCTTACTGATCCAACAATAATTAGCTTAAATCACCACCCTACTTAGACATAATCATGCTTAAGGAAATCGTTAAAGATTTCAATGACATGATTTCCAGTTAGAAACCACTCGGCTGACATCATTCAACCAATCACAGCCCGGACGATGCGTGCTGGCTAGTCACATCCTAACATATTTTTTAACTCTGAGAGCGGATCATTCACACCTCCATCGATGCCTATAATGCCAGATCAGCTGCCTGTGTTAGCATGACAAAACTTTGTTTTTGGTTGTGGAAACTTAATTGTACTAAAATGTCTCAGAATGGACATACTAATACTATGAAGAAATAGAATGCTACTTCTGTACATGCAGTTAAGAAAATAATTGTATTAAAGCCGAGTAATACTTGCATTTCATGTCCGGCCATGTATGTTGCAGACTCAAACATATGCTGGAATATTCAGTTTCTTGTTTCTTTTTCTTTTTTTCAGTGGACATCCGTTTGCATGAGCCCCTCTTATCACATGGTATCACCCAACAAGAGGTCAAAGTTGAAATACTGGTTCTGTGTGAGCAGTTTGAAGTGCTCTGCCGACATGAATTAGCTGAGGTTTGTATTATGGAAATCAGTTTGTCATACAACATGTATATCTCAGCTCTTTTTAGAGAATTTAGGGCCTAGCTGTTGGATAGGCCTATGTATTCTGTTGGGGTGCAGGTCATTTATTTTTTTTATTTTCTCCTCTTTTTTTTTCTTTAATTTAGAGTGTAGCGCGAACGCAGGTCATTTATTTATATCTCAGATATTAGATTCATTAATTGGTTAATACAGTTAAGGTTCCATTTATTCAGATGTAATTATTTGGAAGTAAAACATTTGCCGTCCAAATAAAAAACGTCCTCAATGTCATTTTGTTTCAAAACATAGCAATATTTGATAAGATTTGTTGTTGGATTTTGATTTCCATTCAGGGATGATTTGACTCAAGTTGGAAATGATTTGGTTTGAGATAAATGACCTGTATTCAGCTGTTTCACTGACATACATGTAGAACTTATTTAATAAATGTTATTAACACCAAACTTTCCCTAAGATCTTCTCCTCTATGCTACAGAATGGTATCATATGCACCATTTGATGATTCTAATTCTATGATTGAAGATAACAGCATTTTCATATGAAATAATCTTCCCTGCTTTAATGGTACTGTGGTACCGACTCGGATCATCAGATAACAATAAACTCAATATGTCTGAAGGAACTTTGCCAGATGCGCCGATTGACTGTATCTGATTGTGTTTTTCTGTACAGAGTTCTCGATCTCAGGGTCACACTAATGTGTTCCATAACAAAGGTTAGTAGAATCCATTTTCATGTATTAATCAGTCAAGAATTGCTACTGATATTTATTATATGGTGTTTCCGAACCATAAACAGTATCAATTTCATCAGTTCCAGAATGGAAATTTGTAACTCAAGATGTAGTTCTGAAGCCAAGATCAATAATCATTTGCCTCACGTAGCCAGGGCTACGGCTACAGACCCTAATTTGGGCACACCCTCTATTCGGCGCAGCAAATTTGTTTTAGGCAGGGAAAGGCACCCAAATTGGTGAAAACTTGAAATCTGGCAAAATAGGCTTTGACTCAAACATGACGCTTAATTGATAGGAATCTCCATACTGAACACTGATTTTCAATGCAAGAAAAATTTACAAAAAAAAGGTATTTTTCTTTTTTAGCTCTCTATTAATTTGGGCACATCCTAATTTGGGCACAATATTTAATGTTGTATGAAGGAGATAATGTAAAATCCTGGTAGCATGTGTTCTTACTGGTCTATAAATTCTATAAAGAAAACACCCTTATTTCGTTAAATCAACAGCTTCGTATTTACCAAGTGATCATCTGTGTTTGCTGTTGAATAAGCATGATAACACCCTACTGAATCAAGAAGTGTGATTATAGGTGAATGCACCAGTCCATTTGTCATGCGACCATGAACTGTAGGTTGAATCACTTCACATTGAAGCCGCATAACAGCTGCAATGTTATAATGAGGCAACATGTGATTATATATCAGATATGTCGACAGTCCATTGTAGCTACCATTTGTCTTGGCAACAGTCCATTTGGCGAATCATTAGATCAGACGATGTGCTCTCTGTGCATCATTCACAAGTGCATGTTGACCTACAATGGACTGTCGATCGGTCCGATGATGATACAATGGACTGTCGTAATATCAGACAGACAGAGAATATACTATTAATGGTTCATATTCCTCTTAAAAACACACACAAGTGGAAGGAATCGAGAGATGAATGAGTCAGTGATACATGAGGCAGGTAGTAAGTTCCCACGTGTTCATTTTGTGCTCATTTCCTCACACTATAATTCGATGCTAATACCTACAATGGACTGTCTACCAACACCTAAAAACACCTCTCGCCGCAAAAATGTTTAAAATTTTTGTTAACTTGAGATAGTAATAACCCTACGTTTGGTGACAATATAGTACGATATTTCTCCTTCAAAATATGACTGGACACCAGTAACCATACCTGTCATCGATATGCTGAAAATCGTTCATTTTCGGCTGTGGTCACTGTCGTCTGGTCAGACACACACCCACGCTTGATAACGAAAGCACTGGAAAACCTACCATTGACTGTAATTTGACACGTGACCGGCGGTTTTCACCTATAATCATACTTGTTGATTCAGTAGGGTGGATAAGCCAGACGTCATGTATAGCTTGTATGTGTAAAATTCTAGCTTTACTTCATTGTTGACTCTAACACCATCTTAAAAATTTTCTGAGGCTAACTAAATTAACATAATGATCATTGACCTGCATGACTAATTGTGAGGGGTATATTTGCCCATTTTGGATATTTTGCAGTCACTGTTGTACTGGACAAGATGAATCAAATATTAACGAAGGTTCCCCATTTTGCTCAGTCTCTCCAGGTAAGAGTGTATCTGTCATTATCTGGTGTTAGCCATTCTCCTCATATCAGCGTCTGTAACTCTTACCATCAGTGTAAAAACTGTAACAGCCACTCATTGATATGACCCCATGGAGAACCTGGAACACATGCAAATTCTGTTTTTGCTGATTATGATTGACAGATACATAGTTCTTTTAAACATTTATTAGTATGAATGTGTCCAGTGTACATCTCATCATGCTCATAGAATACTCCAGGAAAGCCATAAGCTTGTTCACAGCAAAGATGGCTAGTAACAAAGGGTAGTAACTCTGTAGGCGGATGGAAAATCTGCAGATTCAACTGTCTTACCTCCCTTTGTATGAGATTTTTGTTGTTCCAGTAACTTGTATTTCTAAAGAATGACCATGATGGCATTATAATTTGTTCGTGGGGAGGCGGATTCTTTTCAGTGTCCCAGTAAAATTCAATGCCATATATCTCGGTAATAATAAAAACTATTGTCAAATCCAAGTTAATTTTTAACCCATATCTGTTTAAAATTCTGAATATTGTCCAGCTAAATAGACGAGATAAACCTATCCCATACTTGTGATAAACCTGATCTCCCGCCTCACCCCCTCCTCTCGAAAAATGATGCACGGATAGAACACCAGTAATGGTTATATGTCACAAATGTGTGCCTCCCCCCCCCCCTCACCACATTTCGAATCTGCATACGTAATAAAATAAGTAGGATACAGAATGCCACTTGCCCCACCACTTTTACGGTTAATTCCACAATTGTTGTTTACTAACCCCTTCAATGGTCTCATTTCAGGATTACCTGAACAGAACTGGCCTTGATTTGCTATATCCTCGAGTAGCCTCCTACGTCTCACAACCTGGCAGCTTTGACCTGAATACAGCCAGCACTATTATGGAAGGTACTGTGCACATGATTGACCCGGATGCCACCTGCAGACCGGTATACTATTAGGAACGGTCTCCACTTATCATTTTTCCTTCAATCGCAGATTTTCTTTGGTTTTCTTGAAGAAATCCCGATCCTATCGGGAATTCATCGAGAGAATGTCAAGAAAATAAAATGGAAAAACCCAAATCGTTTTCAAAATTCTCGATTGATTTTCTCGATATCGGTTTTTATTCGTTCTTTTTGACCCATCGAGAATCAATCGGTTTTTTTCCGATTGAGATAATGTCGAGAAATTTTCGAGAGAATATCGCGAAACCATCGAGAGGCGAATGAATACAATGACGTAATTATCAGGCTAACACCTGTTTACGCCGCTGTGCGTGACTGCGCTATAACGTATAGGTCAGAATAAAACTGAACTATTGCCGGCGCTTTAGAATGAAAAACTAACGTATTTTGTCCGTTGTGGTCTTATAATGTCTTATATGTCTGTATTGTATTGCTTTTAGCCCTGGGGCATAAATGTGCAAATAAATCCTAAATATCTAAATGAAAAAATTCGGAGAAATTGTGTGATTTCAAAAAAAAAATTCTATTTCTTGAATCAACATATATGCTATTATATAACACGAAAGCACCTTCTGTGTTACCGATGAAAAGCTATTTTATAATCTTTCTTTTGCATGAGTATACAATATGAATTCAGTGTTTAGTGGGCTATATTTCTCGCTATTTTCAAATACCGGTATTAAGAAAAAAATGCCACTCTACCTGGGGATGGACAATGTAATTCCCTGAAAGCCCATAGATACAGTCAGAATGTACTTGTACAAAATTGTATCAGTCGTCATTCTTTATTTCCCCGTAGGCATATACTTACTTGCTAATACATAGAGGGAAGCTGCATGGGTACTGGACTGACAGTTTCCGCTGTCATGTGGTGTTGCTGTTGTTGTCGTCGTCGTCCAAATAGTGATTTCTCTTTCTTCTTCAATCACAGTTGTCGTGTACGCTATCAATGTAAACTGAATTGCCTGACTGACTCCTTCCTACACAACTACTTCAAGGATTTGACATACAAACACAACTTGGCTGATTGGGACACAATAATTATAAACTGTACTGTAACGTTCTCGCTAAACTGACGGCTTGGCAATGATTCCCGCGGCTGAACGATGTAGCCTGGTTCCCTAGCTTACTTGTACAGGTAAGCAATGTGATAGTAATTTAGGGTACCAGGCTAGGCGGAGTCAATAGCGGCACTACTTCCATCGGTTTTTAATCGTTTTTTTATCCACTGGGAAAATTCTCGAAAAATTTCTGATTCTCGATATCGTTTTTCATTCGAGAAATTTCTCTCGAATAAAAACCGATTAAAATAACGAAAGAAAACCGACTTCGCGAATCTTTCGAGTTTTCTGAAAAAAAATCTCCATTCCCTCTCACCTTTGAAAATCTTGATATCGAGGAAAAAATACAGATTTCTCGATAAAAAACCAAACGATTTTTGGAGACGGTTCCTTAGTTAGTCAGGTTTTCCCCCAGGTGTATTTTGGAACAAATGACACCTTTTGATGAATTATGTGTCCGACATTTCAATGAAAATGATGCACTATGACGTTATTCCATTAAATTTTAACGAGTTATTCCATGCATATTGAGATATGGTCGGCGCGGCGGTTCCAATCGCACATGAGTTGTTCTTTATATACCACCGAGTAGCAAGACATCACTCGGAGTGTATGGGTTTATACGACCCGACCTTTTAACCAATCACAATCAGATATTGAGTACGAATTTGCTTGTGTGGTAATAATCTGTCATATTTCTTGCTCTCCGTCTACTCTTAAAATGTATTTTCATTGTGGTCGAAAACCCTAAAAAAGATATGGTGCAGTGATGTCACTTTTTGTATGCCCTTCATAAAGGCGGATGTATTATGTGGTGGTGTTTTCCGCCCATCCATTCGTCTGTTGGTCCGTCCATGTGTACATTCATTCGTGTCCAGTCCAGGGTATTTTTACAAGATGTCAACGAGGTAATTCCTGTCTAGACAACATTACATGTACCTTGAATATTCTACAATTGAAGACATTACAAGTTGGATAAATTATACGATACTAAAGTCCATGTTTTTGATAATTTTAATACTTATACTTTCAGATCACACATAGAAGAAGAAGCCGACATGAAATTACAATCAAATGATCAGATATTTTCTTGTCATTTTCTCCAGGATATTTTTCCAAGATGTCTGCCATACATCAGCTGTATTCTCTCGCTGCTCAGATCAACAATGACACTCAAAACATGAAAAACCATAAATACTTGGCACATCAGCTGGCTCTTCTTTATGTAAGTAGACAATTCAACAATCAGTATGGTAATCTCTAATAATTCAATTACAGGAAGTGAAATTTCTCACCCTGATATATATGGGGGTGATCAAATTTATTAGAACAGGAAGTTGACAAAATGGTTCAAGTCATGCATGTAATCAACTATTTTTTCGTTATTTCACTGATTTTAGATGCCGAACAAATTTAGTAGAACAGCCGATTTGAATTTTACTCCAAAGTTGGGGGTGTTTGAATTTTGATAGGATAATTGAATTATTAGAGGGATTACTGTTGGCCCATGAGTACAACGAAGCGATGAGGAGGGGGCTTAATTCCAGAGGTAGAATGCAGAACTCCTCTTTTATGAAACAAATCATGGTAACCTGTCTGGACCAGATTTAGTGGAACTTTAGGCTGAAAAAGATTGATCCTATCTCCACATGCACTTTTTTGAAGGGAAAAATGATGAGAGAGAGAAGCTTTTTTTATATATTTTTTTTTCACACAGACCAAATGTATCCATCTTTTCTGGCAAACTGATGCACTAGTTTAATACAATTTGCATGAAACCAACAATGTTCTTGAGTTACTTGGAGAGTCAGCCTGCAAAAATGCAATTTCTTTCAGCAAATAAAACAATACTAGGCCCGAATGTGCAAGAAAATTATTTTGGAAATTTTTTGAGACAGAAATGAAAAGAAAAATGTTTTTAAAAAAAAGAAAACTGAAAAAAAAAAAAAAATATTTTTTTTTGCTGTGGGCAATAAAAATGTGATGCATCACTAAAATAATAATGCGGCAATGCCTGTGAAGCTAGAAATTTGTTCTATTCAGTCGTAGTTACAGTTTGCATGAGGAGGGGTTACGAACTGTCATCCTTCCCTCTAACCCTATTACCTCGCGAACAACAGTTCAGAGATTGCCAAGTGATTACATGTACACAGGGTTCCTCCTGGTCCTGGATTTCTTTGATTTCCTTGAATTCTGAGAAAATAAATTTCAGGACCTGGAATTCCTTGAATTCTCACAATATTTGTACAGAGTCCTGGAAAAGTCCTTGTATCCATACAATGAAAGAATTCAGAACAGGATATGCTTAGTTCGGAATGAAACTTTTCTCAATGCTTTTTGACACTAAAAATAATTGGCAAATTAATGAACAATCTGCTGTTGGCATTCTCAGAAGTGTCCAGTGGTTGATTAATTCTGTCGCTTTCAGTACTGACGGTTATTTACTCCTCCTATGAGTCTGACATGTGGCTGATGTAAATTTCGATACCCTTACTTAGGTTCCTGTAATTGCCTAGTTCACATGATGTCTATTTTCTCATGAAGTTTGCTGATTTTATTGTAGAACAAGTCAATGTACTACTAAACAGGGCTGCCTCAATCTTCTCAACTTTGACTCAGGCTGTTAATTGTGAATTTTTTTTTGTTATGTCCGGCCAACTTTAGTCAAAGTTCGCAGGTGTGTTGTCTGTGTTGACCTAAAGAAGCCTACTGATTTTGATGTCAATGTGTCAAAAGTCAAGGTCACGGTAAATGAAAATTATATTTTGAGGTATTCTCTATGAATTTTCACAGTTCTCAGCAATATTGACCATGTGATTGCAAAGAGGTCAAAGGTCAGTTTCATGAGGGCCGTTATGCTCGACCCGATCGTCTTTAAAGTTCACACATATATCGCGTGTGTTTACCTGAAAAGCCTATTCATTTTAGGGGCATTAGGTCAACGACACAGTGCACAAAAATTCATACTTTTTGAGGTAAAACTTTATCGATCTTATCAGTTAACAGAAATATTAACCATGTGATTACAAAGCACATGTTGAGTGGGCAGGGCATGACATGTGTTCCTGTCACAGTCATCTCTAGTTCTTGAACAAGGCTGAATACAATGCCAAGTACATGGAGAACTTTCCAGAGACTTCATATCTATAAATCGACTGTGAATTAGGACCTAATTTGAAAAACTGATGTACCCTTCTGGTCTTCACTCTGCTCAGTATACAACAACATACGTATTTCAAATTTCCGGGATGATTATTGCTTTTGAATCTAGGCCAGTTTCTTCTCTCCTAGTTTATACATTGAACTCCCAACAAATTTGGGTTGATCGGTCTCAGAAACATAAGCACAGCATCCATATCTTTAATAGTAGCAATACTGATAAGAGTTCTGCGTAGGAGGGCTGTAATAGCTCTTGATGTACTCTCAAAAACTCAACCAGGGAAATTTATTGTTGGATAATTACTGTATGCTTTCTCAAAACTTATGCAAAAAATTCTCTTCTGACAGTGTCAATGATTCTAATTCTCTTGCCTATTTTTTACAGCAAACTGTGAACAGCTTTGGAGAATCTCCTGTCCTCGCTCCATATAAGAAAAGTATTGAAGATAATTTCAAATCACTCAAGGCATCCCTTGTGGCCTCCGGTGATGGGAACAAACTCATTCTGCCTGACGAAGTTAGAAAATGGTATGTTTGATTAGATTTGATAGGTACCTGATCTAGAAATACTCCCATTGTCAGAGTTTGTAACCTCCTGAACGTCGGTGTGACACCCTCTGACTGTACCGTTCAGAAAAACCTTTAAACGGCGCTCATGCATCCAGTATATCTTGCAAAAGAATTCACAAGTTTCAGTCTAGATAATACACAAAAATACATGATGCAACGTCTTGTTTAGCTGTCATGCGGATCCCACTTCACTCCGTTTACCAACGGATGATGCTGATTAGCCATGTGCACAAAAGCTGTGCCCCGCGATTTCAACCCCAGTGCAATCAGAGGGTATATCTGAGATTAGGTGGTATACAATTTGGTCTATGTCTGAACTGGAAAAAATAATTTGTTTGACAGAAAATGAAATCTTAAAAAATCTTAACCGGACAACAGTTGATTGACTCTTGGACAAAAAGGTAAGAAAAATGTCGCTGTTTTCACCTGGTTTAACAGATTTTTGGGTGAAGTTTTGAGAATACATGCATACATTTGAGATTTTCAAAGAAAAATCATCTCAAAACTTTCAACTTTCCTTCAATATGGGAATTTTTATTCTTTTAAAAATGTTAAATTCTTAAAGAAAATTATTTCTTCCCAGTGTGTGTCTCTTTGTATGTTAGCACTGATTTAAAAAAAGCTACCTATGTTTTTTTTTGGTTTGAATATTCAATAATATAGGGCTGAACAATCCTATTCTGGTTTTCATGATATCCCAGAGCCTTAGGTTTATCCAGCAAAATGATGTTGCCGATAAAAGAACAGTCTCACCAGCGGCGACGCCAAGCGGAGATGGCAACAAGCTGGCAATGAAAAAAATGCATTGCCGATCATCACCAGCTGAGTCGCCATAGTAACGTCAGCTGCATGTGCTGCAGCAAATTATGAGTTCAGCTTAAAGAAACAATGAATGACATCAAAAATGTACTCCAGATACAGGGAATACCAACTTTTCGATTCAATGTAGAAAATTTTTCATGAAACATGCAGTCAATTGATAATACCACCACCTACAGTTGAGTGGTGGAAGGTCACGTGCTGCTTTGCCAGCAAACTCTAAGCAATTATTTGTCAGCTGATATCATTCAAATTGGCCAGCAATGCCAGATAAACATCAAGGCATATTAGGCAACATATTACACTGTTGTATAGTGGGGTGAATTTTTGACTAGATAACATGAAAGGAGATAGTGTGTCATGAAAACAGTGCAATAAACAGAGGTAATGCCAATTCCACGAACATCTGAATTGGGCTCGGCGGCTTGACAGACCGTCCTGGTTAATGTGATTTGTTGTATTTGGCAATATCTGCATTCGAGGAGACATTTCTATTATAACACCAGCCGAATTCATTATGTGAAGTGTAATGTTCTTTGCTGAGGCAACGATGCTGTCATCAATTTGATTGTTGCAGAACGACTTTGTGGAAACCAATCAAAAGTTAGCAAAGTTCCACACCATTGCAATGCATTCTTGACAACCGTGGAGGATCGGACAGGCTACATGCATACATGGTTTGTCTGACTCATACTTTGGGAGGCAATGTGTGTGTGGTCAATGACAGCCTTGTCTATGTTAAATAGTCTCTGTTTGTCTTTTTCAGGTTATTAGAGCTCTCTAGAAATCTATATAACCTCCTCGCATCATTCCCGTCTGAGCTGACAGAGATTATGACACAACCTGCTCTTCTCTTGTCAAGAACATGATCAGGAGTGGGTCAAACATGGCAATCTCCTGACAGAAGTGCACTCCAGCAAGAACAATATTGGACCTCTGCCACCATTATGTCTTCATACAGTTCATTCCATGTGTACATTTGTTTTTAGCCTTGTTGAATCAGGGCACCAGTTCTCTGCAGAATTCAATATATTTCATCTAGGAAACCAATCAAAACCAACATATATGGGATGTCTGTCCGGTCACGTCATACTCCAGTATCTGGGTCATTTTTCCCCTGCTTCAAAGGTAGGGGTGACCTGATACAAGAGATCAGTCAATCAATAACCCACTGATATTTATTTGAACTTTAATAGATACAAATTCAAATTGATTCATGGTCGAGACCTTTTCGACCAAAATTCAAAATACTGTTTTCAAGGGAACTGATGATCTGTCCTTTCAAGGTTAGTTAACGAAGCTATGCGAAGGAATAGACATGGTGTATGAAGATATGAATGCAGGGTGCAAAAGAAGTAGTCCGTGAATACAGTGAATATCACAAGAATCCACTGGGGCCAGTTTGGGTCAAATCTGTGTGGATCATACACGACATAGATAAGTGTCTTGTTTATCCAAAAGTTGTATATTTTGCAAAACCTTCCAATTTTAGTTTTGTATTTGACATGAAAGATTTGCCTACGATGAAACCTAGAGACTTCACAAGGAAGATGTTGCAGGGGGTTTTCTAGCCGTTTTTTCATCGTGGTTACCACGATGAAAAACAATATATATTGAGTTTTGCAGAAAAATTTCAAATTGAGTTTTGATTAAAAAAATTGAGTTTTGCAATTTTTGCCGTTTGTGCGAAAAAAAATTTGAGTTTTCCCACAACATACCAGTTGTCAGTTGATGGTTGTTTCGCATGACCCGCCCGCATCAATATTTTGGAAATAAATAATGCCGCATGTATTTTAATTATCAGTAGTTATTGTTCGTAAAAGAAATAAGTAAGCAAATCTAAGTAAAACGAATGAACCTTCACAGCGCGAGTCAGCGCGAAGGCGACTGAAGAGCCGCCATCTTGGTTCACATTCTTGGGGAAAGCCGTAGTTCAAAACGAGGCACAGTCCTTTTCTAGCGATAATTCCCTCGTGTCAAGCACGTGGCAGTAAATTTTTAACTCCGGCACTTTTGACGGTCGCGTACCAAAGCCATCGTGGTTTCAGTTTATGGATCAGTTGTTTACTCATCAACCAATTCATTTAACCATCCATTTATCTGATGAAACGCTTTTGAGCGAAGTGGTCGAGCGCTTCACGTCTTCACTCCCGACAACAACAACAACAACACAGACTGTCGACCAATATTATACTCGTAGCTTGAGGACGACGGACATACAAAATTCGTCGCCGTGGACAGAGAATCCATATCTTCAATCAGTGTAAAAGAAATAAAGAAGATTTCAATAAGAGGGGACTCCTGATGTTGAAAATTCGGGTAATAAATTCTGCAGTTATCTTTAATATTGATCACAAGTAAGAGTTTTTTCCCTTGATTTCTGTTTACACAATGTGTGTGCATTTGAGTTTTACTGTCTACCATAATTATTTACATAATGTTTCAATTAAAATAAAGCAAACTTAAAATGTCTCTTTAAAGAATAATTATTTCATAAATATTTTTTTCTGGCGATATTTATGAGAGATTTCAGAGTGTATAAATCTGTACAATAGGAATGTTGCCAGGTTGTATATTCGATCACAGTCTTCTCTGTTAATGGTAAAAAATTTAGCTTCAATAATTAATAATTATAGCATCTAGCATGTATGTTTTAATTAGCATGAGGTCATGCTAAACAACCTATGGTTTCTGAAGAAGTTTCGTAAACATATGATCAAACATATGACTAACCTCAGTTCTGTAATTGGTGCGATGAAAAAGTTGGAAAAATTGAGTATCATCATTTTTTTGATGAAAAAGGCAAAAATATTGAGTATTGTAGATTTCTTTGCGTTTGAGTTTTCAAAATTTTGAAATTGAGTTTATGAACAATTTTGGGCTAGAATAACCCCTGTGTTGGATGTATTTTTGATAAAGAGCCATTCAAATATTACGTACACAAAAAATTGATTTTTTTTTACCTTCTAGGTAAAATACTGTTTTCTCATATACTGTCATATGCAAAATTTAACCCAGTGTACATAGGAAAAAAAATCTTGATTTTTAGACCCCCCTCGCTGTGTAAGTAATAATTGAACGCCCCCTAAAGCAGCATCTCCTATGTGATATATCCTGTTTAAATGGAATTGCCCTGGATAGGAGGATAGGAATAGCAGAATGGAGATCGCTAGCCACACTAGGCGGCACTAGTGCTCCAACAGGTAAAGAAGACGTGACGTCATAAAACGAACAGTTATAATGTCATTACATTATTGCGTTGCCTGTGTGACGTCCAGAAAAAACGACATGGGCATGCACCATTTACCTCTTGGTATACGTAGCCACCTGGCGTCAGTTCGAGCTGGCGAATCCCATTGGAACTTCTGAAGTAATTATGTTAGCTTCATAATATTTTCTAGTATTTTGACCATCGGGTGTTGGGTCGTTTTTTGAAGTACTTAACATTCTTAATAGTATTGTTTGTTGCTTTAGTGATGCTGTGTATTTTAGCACATAGACTGTCATAATATCATCAGCTGGGTCTCCAATAATACATTCAGTTCAGGCCACAAATTGAAACCATACTTAATCTTGAACTTCTTATCTTTATGCCTCCCAATCCGAGGCATTAACTGTTTACTCTCCCTGTCTGCCTGTCTGTCTGTCTGTAGCACCTAAATTGGATAATCGACGAGGGCTACTGTTTGGACTGGATATTCGTGAAACTTTGTAGGCTTATTATACATGATTTGCAGATTTGCACCTCCTGGTTACGATATGAAATAATAGTTTTCTTTTGTCTGAATACAACACCACTTTCAAATGTCATTATCGATTTCTGGCTGCATCATGTCCGGTTTCTCTTTACAGTCTCAATATTTAGTGAGTGGATACATTAGGGAGAGACAATGTGTATACCTATAATTGAAGTCACATTGTTCCATGCATCTTCGAAAGCCAAAATTTAAAAATCGTAATGAGGAAAATGCGAGTGGGTACAGTAATGAACATGCGATAATATCCACTCTCATTGATTCACTAGTACTTTATGGAACATGCCATCATGTCGACTCCATTCTCATTGCTTCAGTGGTACTGTTCCATGGAACACACAATCATGTACATTCTCATTGCTTCCATGTTAATGTTTCACAGAACACGCCATGATGTCCATTCTCATTGATTCACTTGTATTTTCATGGAACATGCCATCATGTTCATTTTCATTGCTTCAATGCCTAGTATTTCACGGAACACGCCATCCTGTCCATTCTCATTGATACACTAGTATTTCATGGAACTAATTAACATACATGTTATTGTGGCAGGATCGTTATTGTCAGAATATTGTTTACCAAGATGTACAAATTCGTTTATGTTAATGGGAAGATAACTTCATGGTGGAAGTTAGAGCCTTTGTGTAGCTGAAAATGCCCGAGTTTAGACCCATTGTTGTCCCCTGATTTGACTATTGTATGCATTGTCTCACAATCCTTACATGAAGTATGAACCACATTAAGGATACTATTGCTGTTTATCAACCTACATTCCATTACATCATGTTTTTCTCACAATATTCCCTTGAGTTATTTTGCAATTTCTTGTGATATATGAGTATATTGTAGACCTGCTGTTTTATAGCCCCAGAGGTCTGTGTTTACAGTCAGCAGGGTTGGCATGTATATATTTTAAGTCCGAGATTGCTATCTAACTGAAGACATGTTTATAAGGCAATAATCCATACAGCTGTATATTTGAAAAGTTAAATCATGTATAAAATATGTTCATGGAGGATATTGGATTGGTATGTCGAGTACCATTATGTTGAGCTCATCTTGTGAAGTGAAGACAGTCTGTCGATATTTTCATGAATGGTGAAATGTATAGTTCTTGTCATAAATTGTTACCCGTTACATTTTCTACAGGCCTATATTCATCATATTTCAGTGATTGGACTTCCGCAGATCTATTCAGAATTTTAGATTTGTAACAACATTTATAAAATATTAACAGTTGTTGATTAGACAAAGTATATAGTGTAAATTATGGTAGAGTAATCCACTTAGTGAGCTTTAATGCTTCTATTGCGGTTGTGGGTTGCACTGAGGGTAGGTGATTGCTGCATGATGACTATGCAGTCAAAGCAATGGCATGGTGGGGGTGGGGAGGCAATTTGGAAGGGAACAGCATGGATTTGTTTGTTGGAAGTTGGGTTTATGATATTATGTTATATACATGTTCTTTTCATCTGTGTATTCACAGACAACAAATAAAGATATTTTATTGTTTCTTATAATATATGTAACTCCCTCTGGAACTGATATTGACTGTCATCATGAATGGGAATAAACTGGAGATCTTCAATGGTGCAAACAGTTTTGAAGACCATAAGTCAACCTCCCCAAAAAGATGATAATGATAATATGATAAGAATATTTAATAAGTGGTAAGAGAAACCACCTCGGGTGACCCTCTTTTGAAAGGAACTACATTGGGATCCTCCTGAAAGTAACCGATCCTCTTCTGAATGAGAACCATTTTTGGACCCTCACTGTGAACTATAAGCAAGACGATTTATTGATGGATCAACTACACACCAAGATCCCAACTGGTATCCATGAGAGAGATTGATTCAACTTCATATCTCCAGCTCCCTCTCTTACACATAGGAATATGTCTATTTCTGTATGGCATTGCCAGATTATTTTATTTTCTACCTGTATCAGTATTCCAGTACTGATGCAATACAGAGATTGTTGAATTTACCATTCTGTGTCTTCAAGAGGTCATGTGACCAGCATCTTACATGTGTGTACATTTCTAATGTTCAGGAAAATCGTTATTTGTAAAAATACAATAAAAAATTATGCAAATTAATAATGTGTTCAATATGATTTTCTTGTGGTGACAAAATTTCATTTGTCTATCGTTGCCCATGCTAGCCTACAATACCTGGCTTACTTTCACAGACAGATGTGTTAACAGGTTAGGGCACTCGATCCTGCTGTCTAAAATGAAGGTAAAAAAAGGTGGTTTTTGCTCAGTAAATCAGTTCACATGATGAATTCAGCAAAATCCTCTTTGATGCGCACTCGGACATATATCCGCATCAAATGATAGTAAAAAAATAAATTGTCATCTATCTAATTTGCATAATAATAGGTCAAACATCTGTCGCACTGTTTAAACAACATTGACTGGTTCTTCAAACGGCAAATTAATTTTAGGACATGTAACAATAGCTAGATTAATGCGCCCGAAGTTTTGAAGCATTGGTTGAGAAGAAATCAAAAGTTATTGGGCAAAAATGACCTTTTTTACCTCCATTTTAGAGAGCAGGATCACCCTAACCTGGTTAAACTTGGACACAGCATGTAGTTCGGCCATTAGCTGCTATTCTGACAGATCTACACTTCTTCAAAGTGTAGAAAAGTTGTATAAATTTTTTTTTGTATCTTTTCACAATGTTTGTGGTAAGAATTATAGCAAATATTTTAGGAAGTAATTACTTATGGTTATTCATACCTTGCGCTTTGAGAGAAGAAAATTATCAAATTTGACCAGAAGCATAACGAGACACTTCTGAAGAAGCATTCATTCTACTATTATAAAATCAACCAAAGTTTTCTGGCTTTATTCAGAAAGGTTTAGCACTTGTATTATTGCTTTGCCTGTTGGAGTTCAATAGCAAGGTCATCTTAGTTTTATTGCAAAAGCAAGCATAATAGAATAATAGCTCGATATGAATGGATATCAATTTACAAATAGATTCAGGACTGTGTTTAAGAAATGCAACAATCAAACTTCGACTCGCCTCGATCCCAAACCAATATGGTCGAAATAATAATTCCCATCTGGTCAACCATCAAACGATTGATGGTCCATCTCCAGAAGAAATGCTTTGCCATACTGTAAAGTTTGGGATATCTCAATACCCCATACTAGAGCTAGGCTGTCCTGTTCAATAACGTAGAAATTATGTTCTCGTGGAAATGTTCCCCTGTGTGGTCTTGAAGAATTGCTCCAATTCCAACATAAGAAACATCAGATTTATGTGTTTTCAAAGACTGGTAATCTGCGATCCAGAGAGGCTTCTCTTCAGAAAAAGAAAGGCGTTTTCTAGGCTCAAACCTCTTACAACATTGTTAGTTAGACCCTTAGCCATCAGGTCTGAAAGCAGGGCTTTGAATCACCATACATTTGTGATGAAGTTCCGGTATTAGCCTGCCAAGTCTGAAAACGAGCGAACTTTTACTTGGTACTTCCTACCAAGAAAAAGTTCGCTCGTTTTCAGACTTGGCAGGGCCCAGTACCCCCTATCCCTCCAGCTTTGCTAATTGCCTCTAATTTCACAGGTTCAGGTTGACCATTCTCTCCAACTTTGTTACTACATGTGAAAAATCCAAACTCTTAGATCCAAATAAGAATTTAATTGGATACGCAAACATGCTGGCATCATGCAGGCATTTCTATACTTCTTCGTGATTCGATAGATCTACCAGGTTTGGCAGAAAATAAATGTCATGAATGTAATACATTGCGGATTTCATATTCAAGTTTTCTTATCCTTAATATAAGGCCAACACATTAATAAACCCAATAGGCCTGATTTTAAGTTTGGAGTGACCTTCAAGCATGATAAATGTGGTATTTGCACTTTCCACCTTCGGGAGTTGCTCATACCATTTAGCTGAATCTCTTACTGAAATAGCCGCTATTGAACAGTATGGCAAACAATTCAGATCACCGAAGTTAAGCAACGTTGAGCCCGGTCAATACTTGGATGGTTGACCGGGTGCTGTACTGGCTGGGCTGATCAGTGTCCAGGGTAATAGGAACTGTGAGCACTCTCGTGTCCTGGCACATGTAGGCACCGTCTTTATATGAGTGAAACATAGTTGAAAACGACGTTAAATCGTACTCACTCCCAGTTCCTTGAATTTGTTACAGGTTCAAAGTTGTTAATAGTGAAGCAATTTAACTTCTAGTAGTCAATGCAAAGCCTGTTGCTACCATCGTTCTTTTTGACCAACACGATAGGCGAAGAATAAAGAGAGTCAGAAGGCTCTCTGACATCCATCTCCAGCATTTGTTCAACCTATTTCCAAATGGTATTGGGCATCGCAAATGGAAACAGATTGAATTTGACCGAATAAGTTCGCCTGTCGATACCTTAATATCATGTTATGCTGCTGCTTACATAAATCAACAATTTCATATCTTCTCCTTGGTGAAGGATGGAATCCTGTGAATTCAGGTGTGCAAATACATGGAACTTTGTCATCCTCTATGAATTGCATGCACAGTTCAAATACCCTAAATTCCAACTGCTTTTCGTGTTTTTTATGTTCCCTCTGATTTCCATTCTCTAGTCACAGGTACCAAATTTGTTGCTCAAAACTGTATCTTCTATTACATTTAATGCTTTATTCCCTCCTGGAGATCTGTGCAGTAAAATTTATCTCCTCAGGTCATCATCCAAGAGGCGTACTACATGCATACATACTGCCTCTTTCCTGCTATAGGTCCACCTGGAGAGTATTTTGCTAGTTCAGACGAATACTAGGGATATCTCAATAGTAAATATCACAATGCAGGCATGTCTCTGGTAGCTGCTCTGGCAATGCCATTCTTGACATATATTCAGGGGATCGTTGCACGAAACTTGCGTAAGTTACGATCGACGTAAGGACTTACACCTGCGTTGCGCTCACACTACGCCCGGCTCTACACGCGTTTCACGAACCCGACGCAAGGCAGACTTTATAGATGAAATTCATTTTGTAATGTGCTGCTCCAACAATGCAGATCTCAGACATTCCCTATTCCGGGATTTATCCATCGATGTTCCGAACTCTATGTATCATATCCAAAAGGTATTCACTAAACTTCTACAATGTGACACATTTAAGACCACCAAACTCTTCGCAAAATTTATTTCTGAGAGTTTTAAGAGGAGAAGTCCTTCCAGGTAATAGCACTGGCTGTTAGGTATCTTGTTACTCATGTTTTCACTTTGTATTACTATTTCTTGTAGTACACTGAACTATTGTGTGTTTGATATGGTTTCTCGGCCATAACCAATGTGAATTCTGTTAGTGCCAATAAAGAATTGAATTGAATTGAATATCCATTTACGCAATGCGTAAGCTCCAGATTTTCGCCTCTGCAATAAATATCACTTGGAATTTATGTTTAATTAGTATTGGATACAAGGTTTCGACCAGTGTGCCATAATCATAGCCGACAATGGACTTTGTAAACATTTAACCTCTATAATTACACGTCAGAGCAATCTGCGTTTGAGGCTAAGGAGCGTAACTCTTGTACTCGCTCTTTTGTGAAAGGAGGTGTGAAATACTGCACATTGTCTTTGAGAGAAAAATAAAAGAACGACCATTTTCTGACTCCAAAAGTATTGTACATTTTATAAGATACATAAAATTTGACAACTACGTCATTAGATTAATGTACTACAGGCATGGTTACATGCAAGCGAAGTTGCGCTCGCGCTAAGCATACTCTCGGGCAGACTTAAAGTTACGCAATAACTTACGGCTTTGTGTAACTTTAAAGGTTTTGTGACACGGGTCGACGTAGCTACGCTCACGCTAAGTATGACTTACGCACGGACTTAGGCTTACGCACAGTTCGTGCAACGGTCCCCTGGTCTATAGATGATGTGCATCGGAATGGACCCGGGACAGGTCTTAAAAGCTGAACAACTTGATCTAAGACCTGGACAAGACCAAGGTACCAGCTTCAGAAAGGCTGGACAAGCCTGAACATCCGACTAGGGACAAATCTGGGGACCACATGACGGATAAGCCTGAATAAATGCACACGGGATAATTATAAATTACAAGCGTCTAGTCCGTCATTCATAATCCAGCCGTCGTCCATTAGAGAATATCCGCGTCCATAATCCAAAGACCTATTCCATATTCCATATAACAGTATTAGCACCAAATTCAAAAAGACAATCATAGTATATATAAACATAGGCTTGTTTCCTGCAAGAGAGAAGCGGTCAACAGTTTTCAATGATGCCGGCAAGACATCATGATGTTTCAAAAATATCAAATCCGTATCGCTGATCAGTATTCTTAATCCATAATATTCGTTGTAACAGACAGACTTTAAAGGAACATAAAGACTAGAATCGGGAGAAGAATAAGGATCGAACTTCAGACAAGCCCGAGGGCCAGTCCTGGGATAAATAAAGAGACTGTACCTTTGACGAAGATCAAACCTGAGATAAGGGCAGCAGCCATCCACGGGCTTAATCCACCTCCAAGGACAGACTTCTCACAAGATCAGGAATCTAGAAGTCATAGTCGGGATCGAACTTTGGATTAGCTTAGGCGACGAACTCAGCATCGAGAAACACAAGGGGACAGGCCTAGATCCCTGAGACGGAGAAGATCACGGAGCCACAGACGTCATAGAACTCTGGATCGTCATTCACATCATTCATCTCATCGTAATTGTTTGGCGGGACGGCAGTGAGTCCAGATATCTGAAGCATGAGCGCCAATGCTCCAGTACTCTGGTTGTTGCCTGCCCAACTCACAAATATCGGCACAGATCGTCTTCAGGTTCATCAGAAGACTGGTCTCACTCGTCAGCTTTCGTCAATGGCTTAGAGATCAATGTGGTGCCAGCGTTACAGGCCAAGGTGGTGGCAGTCGTTACCGGTATCCCCACCAGACAAGGATCAGGATCCGGATCTTCTTTCCAGAAACAGAATTTATACCACTATTATGGCGTTTGTAACATGTCAATTAAAGGACCCGAAAACATCTTCAACATTCCCATCATTGCTGGAATGGAAAGTAATTTCAGAGCATTTCAGAATTTCACCTTTAGCAGGTCTTACTAGGGGAGGAAACGATGTCTCAGCATAACGATTACGTCATATATTGATTGACACCTGCCCGTCATGGCAATCTTTTGAACGAAGTCACAGAGGTGCGGGTTATGGGCACAGCAACGTTGTGTGCTGTGCTGATGGAATTTCTTCGCAGATTTGTTGAATATTTGGAGAGAGCCAATACTCATGTGCTGCAATCAAAAACAGAACCAGACTCCGGCTGCCCCGAAGCAACTAAGCAAGCAGGGCTCTAGCAAGTTTCGGAGGAACACTGACAAACCCCAATAATACGGAAACTAACAGCACGAAAAGAGGCAGTGGCCGACGCAATTGACACTTTTCACCCCCTCACTTGTAAAAATGCAATCATTCAAACTTCATCAGGCAACTTCATCCTTCCAAAATTCCAATCCTTTTCTCATCGGATTGAGGGTGGTCGTCTTTTGGGAATTATCACAGACGACACTAGGGTAATCCGAACACTACAAGATGGATTCCTTCTCACCTTTCTACAGTACCCAAGACTCATCTTCAACCCCAAGCCTTCTCGCCTACCAGTTTGTCCGGAACACTTACTTTGATAACATAGGTCGACACTTTAGTGGAGAAGGGCGCCACCAGAGAGCTACCATCATAAAAATGTTTTACAATCTTGTATTCTTAATTCCCAAGAAGGGTACCAATTAGATAATCACAGATCTGAGGCGCCTCAACAAGGATATCCTTGCACCATCTCCCCACTTCAAGATGCCAGCAGTGTCATCACTACGAACCCGCCTGTATCTGGGAGATGGGATATCATCAATAGACTTATAGGACGTAATATCTACATGTTCCGATTGAGCCAAGACATCGTCGTTATCTTCGCTTTATAATCGCCGGGAGAGTGGCAGGTTCTTCCGTTCGGCATCTCCGTCGGCCCTTGTGGTTTCACCCGCACCACTCATCCGATCATATCGTTTCTACATCTCAAGAGCATCAGCACAGAAACAAACATCGACGATATCCTCATTTGGGATCTCAACAGGGCACTACTTAAGACCCAGGTCCACACCCGACGAAGTCAGAATTAGAACCGGACCATCTTCGACAATACATCGGAGCAGTTCGACACACAAAAGGAGATAGTACAATCGCCGGATGACCAGTGGGATGAGATCCAGCACCAGCTGTGGCTCTTCTTCCTGTTCTGATTCCAGTCATTACGTCATTGGTAGGTGATTTTGGGACTCGTAGCGTCAACGCAAGGTTGAACCCAGTACGGTCGGCTGTACATTCGCCCATTCCAGTTTCATCTTCATACATACTTTCAGTCGTCATTATTACTTGATCCGCAGATTCCGGAACACCTGACGTGGTGGCAATCGCTCATCAACGTCATCTTCGGCAATATTCTGCCTGGATCTTTATT
This sequence comes from Hanleya hanleyi, assembly GCA_036873755.1. Classification (NCBI taxonomy): domain Eukaryota; kingdom Metazoa; phylum Mollusca; class Polyplacophora; order Lepidopleurida; family Hanleyidae; genus Hanleya; species Hanleya hanleyi. The sequence goes on along the minus strand of JAVTVY010054950.1, from coordinate 5,769 downwards.
CACCGATGCAACTCTGACCGGCTACGACGGTCTCATCTAGACGAACTACAGACTTCTGGGAGATGGTCACCCAATCTGGACAGACGCCACATCAACGTTTTGGAGATGGTTTTCAAGTCAGCAATCAGAACATGACAGACACAACTTCTTCACAAGAACGTACTAGTGGCAACAAAAAAAACATAACAATAAATGTGGATTGCTACGTCAACATTCTTCAGACAGAGTGGCACCTGTCTCCTGTGGCATTCGGAAGGTCGCGGCGATGTGAGAGCAGCCTCTTCTTGACCTCTTCGCGACAAGAGACAATGTACAGCTTCCGATGTTCGTGAGTTAAGTACTGGATCACCAGGCTTGAGCAGTCGACGCTTTACCCATCAGTTGGAAGAAACTTTTAGCCCTTCTCTTCCATCCGATAGCACTAACCCAGGTAGTTATTTGCAAGATTCCGGAACACGACTACGTAATCATACTGGTAGTACCGTGGTGGCCAAGTCGTCCATGGTTCCCGCTACCCACTCGTCTCTTGACATACTTTCCCATCTCAGATGCCAGCTTGGCACAATATACTAGATCTACTGTCGGGTTAGTGTCCTGCATAAAATCGACTCTGGAATCGACAAGCATCAAGGTGGTTAGCGACCAAGATGTCTGAGTTTCATGCCTTGGAGGGGTTTTAATTAAAGTGGACAGCTGATTGGGAATTCTAGCATTAGGACCAGTGCTAGAATCCATCGTCGATAATGGGCCAACTCGTCAGGGGCCCTGTGTGCAGCGTCTCTACGAGATTCCCACTTTGACAACATTCCTTTATAGCGTCGCTATAATATAGGGATTATCCAGTGCCAGGAGATCATTTGGTAAATGAGAAAGAACTGACTTTGCAATGGCTATCTTTTGACAATTTCTGCGTATCTAGGCGTATTAATACGAGATGCCAATAGTGGTACACAATTTGTACACATGGTTCCTCGCTTAAAACCATAGTTGGGCTAATGTCCAGAATTGGTATAAGATTTGTGGGTTTACGTCTGGGGTTGGCTATTGTCCTCTAGGGCCAATGTGCTAGTGGGTTCTTGTCCAGAACGGAAACTATGTTACACCCATGCACATCGATTTTAATATTTCTTGTACTTACTCAGCTCTTGCATGACTAGTTTGCATGTCTCTTGTAGGCGGTTCCCGAAACGTGAGGCCTATTGATACCTGGCTTTAACATTCTACGTTGGGTGTCTACAACTGTTTGGTATTAATCATGGGCCATCTCACCATTCGTCCCTACCAGAAACTCAAAGACAGAGATTTTCTTGTGGTGCCTCTCGATGAGCTGATAGTGGCGGACCAACAGTCTTTAGGACGTTCCACAGGCACCACGGGACGCTCCGCAGCAAACATTTCAATGTGCAATTCAAATGCCCTACCAGCCCATTTGTTTGATGTTGACAATAACCGACTGATTGATTTCATAAGATCTGATGTGAATTGCGAGCCCATACCCGTTGATGTTTCTCTTGGAACGCCAATGCGGGCAAATCTATCAACCAACGCCTTGGTGACGCGCTCAGTTTCTATACCTTTCAAAGGCACTGTATCGAAATATAGAATATTATATTACAATGACTTCAATTTTGGGAGTTACCTTCATCCTAGTTTGTGTAAAACTAATATGTGGGAATGGTGGATAATGTATCAGCGTCAAGAGGTAATGGTTGCTTCTATTGGAACCAGGTTTAATTGGACCAACCAAGTCGATAGCTACGCATTGAAAGGGTGTTTCAATAAGCGCCATATCGCCCATTAGATCTCTAGTTCTCCGACACAAGTCACATGATCTCTAAAAACGTGCTATGTCACTTTGAACCCCAGGCAAAATACAAATACATGAGCCATTGTGCGGTGTTTACCAAAAACAACCAATTCTATTCTATTCTATTAAGGCCTCAAATTTCTCTATACAATAGACCGCTCCGTTAGAGGAGTTTAGTCAACCCGCTCCATCTTATTGTGAGTCACCTTGATCAAATTATGGTCACGTCCGACCATAAACAATATTGGTCGAACTTGAACAATTACAGGGAAACAAATTATGGTCGCCTCCAACTAAACGCCTATGAACCGACCAAACAATTCCTGATGGAAACAATATATGAAGTATCGTACCGACGTGACCGGTCAAATATTATTTGGTCGCAATCCGATCACAAAATACGTGGTCACGCCAACAAGAAAAGGTGTGGTCGGACAGCGATCAGATGTATATGGTAGGAGTCCAACTTTGTTTGGTCGTTTCTCTCATCTTGTTCTAACAGTGCGCGACTGATGGCAGAAGGTTACGATTGACAATTGGATAATGAGTCTGTTTACATTATCCTCAGTTCGGTCTCATTTTTAATTGATTCTCAACCATGTTGGGGCCGAGAGCATTTTTATAATTGTTATCAATTATTGAGCATGTTGAGTGTCATGATGAACTTATTTGTCAATTCTGAATGTCCCATAGTAGTCCCTATTGTAGTCCGTTCACAAAGATTCAGGAATAATTTTTGCAGGCTTCAATGGACGAGGAAACCATAAGACAGTGAAGGTTTATTTCGTATTGAAAGAGGGTTAACGCAAGACAATGGTTCCATACCCTGATGACGTATTATATCTCTCAGTCACGTGATGAATTGTATTTCCATTCATCTGTATGACACGTGAACACTCATCCTGAAATCTAACATGGATTGTGTAACACGAAACCAATTAAATTGTCATTGTCGACGCAAAGTACATGTCCCTCAAGGCGTGAAGGCCTATATGTAACCCGATTCCCCAAATTAAAGCTTGCTCTTCAGTCTGTACCAGCTTAGCTCAGGGACCTCGTGCTGGCAATTAAGTTGATGTCATGTTACACTAAGGAGGTGACCGGCTAATTGAATTGTATAACGATGCTCACCTGTCGTTAATTGCCATGGATGTTGAGGGCCTTCATTGCATCAAGGGATAGAAGTGGTATTTTATTGTCATGGATGTAGGGGGGCTACGTCGTCAGGCTTCAGTACCATTGAGCTGAACTTTAGTCAAAATTGCAAAATTGATTAGCAATGAGGTGGTGAACTTACTCAACAAATGTTCGTTTTGAATAATATCTACTGATCTCCCATGCTTTCGCAATTTATCAGTGATGTGGCTCCAATAGAAAAGTCCCTCAAACAAGCTGAACGTCGACATGAAATAGCAGGTTATTGACGTGGAAATTCTTTTATCGACAAAGGCTAAATATTAAATGTCGGCTCTGACGCCTGCTACATAAAAACAACAATTGTGACGTCGCCATTTTGTATTTAACAATGATGATGAAGGCAATGAATTTATCAACGCCACAGAATATTAGTGCAGAAGCTTGTCAAGTAGGGCTATACGTATGTAAACGCCTTCGTTCAAAGTTTCTCGAATTCTGTTATAAATATAGTACCAGAAGTCCATGAAACAATGGACTTCTGATAGTAGGCCCCCTTCACTGATGGCAAATACGATCTTGCGTACAAGATTTCTGACTTTACGTTTCGTAATCGGTGTCAATTTCGCTTAACCCGGGGCTGTTTTACATCTCTCCATGGTACCGTATTCAAATGAACAGTCACAATCAAAGCGTGACTGAGATACAAATTAACTCTGGAAACGACTTTGCATTCATTTCGATAACGAATAATGGTCAGTGATTAGGAATTTATGTATTGAACAGCATACATGTCTTACTGACACCATTGGAAACTGTTGACTGCTTCTCTCTTGTAGGAAACCATCCTGTATTTCTATTTTTTTTTATTTCATACACATTTGGAATTGGTGCTAACTGTCATACGAAATAGGTCTTTTGATTATTGACGACGGTTGAATATTGAATGTCGGATCTGACGCTTGCTACTGAAAACGAACAGTTGTGCATTGATAACGAAACTATAGTATACATTGTACATCGGGTATATGCATATACCGGTACATTATTATAATAATGAGGTAATCGTCCGTCTGTTTTTGGTTAAATACAAGAAGGCCTTGTCGTGTTAATGGTAAACCATTTGGAATATTTACCTTATCCCACGGAAGGGCGTTAAAAATCCAACCACCTTCATGATTTTACGCCACAAGACGACACGAATTTCACATGACACCCCCGATGTGCAGTTTTACTCCAAGAGATGGACCAACCAGTGGGATGGAGCTTCGTGATATCTGAAAGTAGGCAGGGTACAATCGGATGGCATGAGAAGTACGTGAAAGGAAGCGAAGGGATTCCCGGTCGTTTTTTTTTTTTGTTTTTTTTTTTACAAATCGCATCGTGAGAACAGACCAAGACTATAACGTTACGCACTGAAATAAGGTTTCGGACGATGTCGGGTTGATCAACGTTAAATCTATATGTCAATCTAATATCTAATTAATTAAACATTGATTTACGTTGAATGTTCAGTGGAAATATACCAGGGTTAAAAATTGTAAACTGTTCAAATAACGGTATTCTTGCTTTGAAAGCATAGTGCGATCTTCTCTTTTAACATTGTTTAAAGCTCATGACGATCCAGGGATTCATACAAAATGAAAAGAAAGAGAAAACATAGATATTGTGGTCCAGAAATTCGGATAACGGAGCTCTGCCACTGGCCAGTCGCATCAAGCTCAATCTCCTGAATGTCGGATAACATATTTTCATTAAGGGGGGATAACCATCAAATATGGAATATCTTAAATAATTCCATACGAGTATTCTCCCCTGATATGTGCTCTTTCCCATAATCCTTTCGTCATTCCGTATTTGCATAGTTCGAAGGAAGTGAGTGAGTGAGTGCCCTTCCTCGACAGTTGGCCTCAATTGTTTTGTATATTTTTCAAGGTGGGGAAAGATTACGGAATTGGCCGAGGGCAGAATGAGACGTTGATGAAAGGACGTGTCTGACAGCCGTCCATGGGAGCACGGAACTTTGAAATACTTATGAAGTAAAGTCATCGGGGCCGAGTGAAGGAGAGTTTATCGTTCGATCTCTCCAAACATGGCGACCCCGAGCGTGAACGTCAGTTTAGACGATATAGACCTCGCTAGTCTGCGGGTAAGTTATTGCACAAAGAGGGGTCGTATGCCACTGGATTTTTCTACAGTTTTGTGGTTATATTTTCCCTATCCACAGTCGTTAGCTAAAGAATACAGGGCATTTTGACGGGAAAATACTGTCCACTGGGAGCGATCGAATTCCAGTTTTGAAACTAACGACGGGAGTTGAGCTTCTGTCAGACGTGTGTCACTTTCTCGACACTGTAACCGGACACTCAACAACTTTCTCCTGCTTGCTGCCATAGCCTGGCTAAACTCCTGTCTATATGTCTGTCTGTCTGTCTGAAACCAGGGTAACAAAGACATAAGTGCTGTTGTCTGCTACTCCATGCTAATCTACAATGTAAAGTGGCAAATTCCATGGTGGAGAATGAAAAATTTCTTTGTTGTTGTATAATTATAAAGCTACCACTGTAGAAAAAAAACATACGTACACATGATTAGAAATGACCTGACATTATTCGCCAATTTTTTTTTACCCCCATCTGAAATGATGAGTTACAGTATTGTCATCATACAGCACCGTCCATATCCTGTCTCCTGTTTCATTATCATCAAATGGCATCGATCAAACAACAAAAAATCATCATCATCATCTTCATACTTTTACGACAACTCCTGTTTGGGACAAAACCTGGGCCATTCAAGAATTATGTCCTGCCGTCAGTGTCATTTCT
>JAVTVY010054949.1:0-31841 GCA_036873755.1 Hanleya hanleyi | reverse complement strand
ATGGACTTTGCCAAACTATGCATGTACCTCAAGTACACCTCTGGGACTATCAAAATATACTTGTAATTTTTGTACACCTCAAGTTTACCTTGGCTTCCCCACTGCCCATCAACATGATCAACTAAATGTTTTATTTATATTTTAAAGTACATTTCTTAGTTCATTTAAGCGCTATATTTTAAAATAAATCAATAAATGGGTTGGCTAACTGTAAATCTCATACACCCTCTATGAATAAAAGAACCACTTGACAGGTCACAACCTTGTTTTCCAGTTTACAATACATAAAATCTACTTTCTTGTGTCACCTGCATATACATTCTCAGCTGGAGCTCTTCTTTAATTATTTTCTTAATACTTTTTAACTCTATGTCTCAGTTGGATGTTCCTGCCTTAGTCTAATATTCTATTGTAACATACACCAATTCAGTCTGACAGTTTGAAATAAGTACAGCCCTTGTTTAATTAACAAATAATAATTAACAGTGAGTGATACCTCATAAACTTTGTCAAAATATATACTTGTAATTTACCTACACCTCAAGTACATCTCATGGACTTTGCTAAAATATGCATGTACAAAAGTATACAAGTATGTACTTATACCTCATAATTTATCTACATCTCAAGTATTTCCTACACTCCACCGTAACAAGCTTGGCATGAACATAAGATACAGTTATCCACCTACACCCAAGATATATGGTGGACTTGGTGGAAAGGTTTGTCATGAAATTGAGCATAATATACCATACACTTATTGTAAATAATTGCCAGCACAATCTTTTATTCATACTAGCTAATTACTCGTTTTGTATCCCAAAATAATGAAAATACTGTTATACGATCACTTTCTAAATGATAAAAAAACACATACTTGCTAAATAGACAACATATTGCTGAACATGGCATTAAATTTAATTTTTTCTTTACATGTCTATGCTGGATCATCATTCTGGCATGAATGTTACTTTAAATTACCTACACCTCAAGTACACCTCATTGACTTTGTCAAAAAAACATGTACCTCACTTTTAAATTACCTACGTACACCTCAAGTACACCTCCTGAACTTCTAAACAACATGAAAAATGTTATGTAAACTCAATTTTTATTTTATTTTTATTATTATTTTGACACCAGGACACTAATACATCAAACTAAAACCTGCTGTAACATTCTTCTCTTCAAATTATCATAGCAATCAGTTAATGGGCACTGTTGTATAATTTACAGAGAAACTATTGTTAATCTCATGCAAACTGTGGCACCTGTGGATATGTTGTCAACCATCCAGATATATTTCCAAAATGGATATGTTAACTGTCACTTCCCAAATACATTGGTCCCTTGTATGCTTTTGCATTGGAATCCTCTGTGTGGCAATTGGGGCACTTCTGAGCCAATTTTGAAGCAGCAAAAGTTATTGTAGGAGGAGGATGGGGATCCATCTACTGAGCGGTGTTCACTAAAAAATGAGAATACAAATATGCCTGGTACCTATTTTCAATGGGAGGTATGAATACATTTTTCAAAATTGGATATGCCTCAAGTACACCTCAGTTAGTACCTCATTTGAGGTGTACACCTCATTGAGGTGTACACCTCACGGAGGTGTACACCTCACTGAGGTGTACTAATTTGCATATTTCGATACTCCTCAACTACACCTCATCTACTCCTCAACTACACCTCATCTACTCCTCAAATACACCTCATAATATCGGAGGGTACACCTCACAGGTACACCTCAAGTACACCTCAAAGCAGTAAGGGTAACAAAATCCACTAATTCCTATGTTAAGTTTGCATATTATTTCTATATCATGTTAGTATACTATCACATTTATTTATTGATTGGATGACTGATTTATTGATTTATTTTCTTAGACAATGCAAAGAATGCTTGCAAATCTGTTTTGAAAATGACATACATGTGCCATTTAGTATACATGTACTGTATTTATCTAGCCATGTGTACTGTTGTTTTAGTGAGACATCGATACAGCTCTTTCAATTTATTCCAGAAACAAATTAATTTAAGGGGAGGAAAACTTTTCTTTTTTTTTCAAAGAAAGTACACTTACAATACCAGGGGTAAATATTTCTTCCCACAAGCCAATCAATTGGTAGAGACACCCTTACATTATAATAGCTGGGGTTCAGAGCCGAGGGGTTTCGATAGCGCAGCTTCATGTTAGTACCTCCAAGGATATCCACCGCATTATCTAGCTGCGCTTAGTTATGTAAAATGTATGGGCATGCACCCAAAATGAAGACAAAAAAAAAATGATACCTTCAATATTTCTTAGAAAAAAACCCCCAAAACCAAAGGTCTTCTGTTGAAAATCCAAGCAAATAAATCTATGCCTCTCAATTATAATCAGGAGAATCAACCACCCAAGATTGTTCATTTTATAACCTTGGAAGGGCCTTGGAAATGGTCATTTTTTCATTGAGATCTGATCGTCAGATGCGACGTTGTTGTTGTTGTTGTTGTTGTTGTTGCAGGTAAACTTGTTTGTCCGCGGTTTTGCAGTTCAACAGTAATTGCAGCTTCTTACATTTTGTACATAAATGTCTAGTGTACCAGTTCTGTTCTGTTTCGAGTGGCAGCTAGCTGTAAAATATCAGATCAGCATCGTTTGCTGCAACAATTTGGCATGTGCGCCAGAACGATCCTGTCAGAGGGAATCCCAGTTCAGGGATTTCCCCACAATAATGATGACGTCAGCAATAATGCGAGCATGGCGTTCGGCGATAATGGCAGCGTGGTCGAGCAGGAGACTTTGACCAGCCATGCAGGACAATTGTCATTGCCAGTTTGACGAATAAAAGTGGTTTTTTTCAGCTTTGAAATAGCGTGAACTTCCCTGCTCAAAAACAGTGAAAAGCTGCTGCGACGGATTAAATTTTCCAGTATAAAATGGCACCGGACAAAACGACCAGGTCCGAGTGATTTGTGCCCGTCAAAGCTTCATTCGGTGTCGGACATTGTCCGTGACCGGCCCGTTATTTCCAGGCTTGTCTTTGAAGAAACGATCCAGTTTTATTTTCATAAATTTCTTACCGCTTAATTCTACTTCTCCTGATGTGCTGTTTCAGGGGAAATTATCTGCTAAATAAACTCCAAAGGTCTCAGGTTTTCATTTTCACGCTCGTGTAGTTTCTGTTTGACGACCGCGTGTTTAATAGCATTCACGCTCGCGCCATCGGGCGCCAGTCGGGAACCTTTTACAGAGAGCATTCATTCTTCCAAAAAATAAACGAGCAAAGGTTTCCGAGGTGTTGCGCGTTACGTCATCAAAACATGTGAAGAAGCCCCGCCACTCCGTTTTGCACCGTCGAAATTCTACCCTGGACAGAATAAACTCCACTTACGGGATGCGCGAGGAGTTATTCCCCTTGAAACAGACATTTTTACAGGTTCGCGAAAACTTTATGTTATTATGGTCATGTCTGAGATTAGGTCAGCCCTCGTTTGTCTGCTTGCTTTTTACGACAGCTGCCGTAAAGCCCCACTTGTGTATCTAGAATCAAACAGGAAAATGGCGGATCATGAAAACCACATTTTCCAGAGAAAAGTCTTGAAAGCAATGGATGTCGTGTCTGGTTGAAATTTGTTGCAGGTCATGCAAAACTGGAATGGAATTCGAAAATGTTAGGCAGGTCAACATTTGACAGAATTTTTTTTTTTACTGATTAGGCCACGCTTGACGCTAAATTCACTTTTTATCAAACACAGTCACACGACAGAGCAACAAAAGCGCCCTATGTTTTAATTCCGCCATAGCAAAAAGGCACATGTTGTTGTTGTTGTTCGACTTATTGACCAATCAGCGTCAAGTCTCGCCTTGAGCGCTGAACTGCAATAAAACAGAGATTGTCAAGTTCTACTGAACATGTAACAGTATTTTTAAGGTTGTTAAAATTCAGCATCTTTGGATGATATACGGCCCATGTTTGACGGATTACAAGAATCTTTGGGTGACAGCATGCACAACAAGCCTCTATTATGGAATGAATTAGGATACGAAATAAAGAGGTAAACAGATTTCTGTAAAAATGTACACAGATTACGTCGGAGGTCGAGGGGAAGTGATTCACCATGTGTTGTTTATCGTTGACCATAACCCCCAGATAGTTCAGCTGACAAACACCTGTAGATAACACTGCCAAGTATTATTAACAGCATTGATGCTCATTCAATTTATGTACCAGTGCCGTTACCATCTGAAAATTATTTTTATATATTTTATATATTTTTATATTGATGGATCTTCATTAAAATACAGCTGTGTTGTCTCATTTCTGCAGATGTCGCAAAAGATCTACTTATACTTTATTTCTCTCAAACGAGGCCTTGACTCGATTACTGTTACTAGATATCTGCACATGCATGAATGTATAAACTGAGACACATGATCTCGCTGCATTATTACACTCCAGCTGGATGGGAGGTGAAGCCTGTTGTCCTGAATTGGTAAACCGAAATCCATCCGTATTCATTTACCCCAAATTCGCTATGGTAAATCCACTCCTCCGTTTCCTTTAAAGCCAAAAGTTGTATATTTCATCTGTAACCTGATCGAAACCTGACAATTTCGACATATGAGACCAAGTCATGCCACTTTTTATACGACACCGCAACCACCTTTTGCACCGGATAACTCTCTTCGTCTGCTAATGACCTCGGTCATGATGATCAAAAAACTTCAAAGCAAAATTATTTATCTACCCAGTATTTATAAACCACTGGTCTATGTTCAGATGCTATATACAGGCTGTCTTTTATTCCTATGCTAATACAGCATCGTCATAATGGAAATTCCGCCTTTACTATAGGTCTCCACAAGTGGTTGGCCAAAATTTATAAACTATCGCTGACAAAAGATAATTATTTTCCAGCACGTGTTGTAAACGGACATGGCGTTGTATGCGTGTAGTTGCATTGGCAACAAAGTTACATAACTGGATGGAATTATATTGGGCCAATATGACAGGATGGTGATCAAGTTCGAGACCCATATTCAGTGTAGATAGGGGCTTACGCTCATTACCCGACACTTCGGTCAGTCTTTTGTAGACATTCTAGTTTGGTCCCTTGTGATGATTCTATCTTTCTAAAGCATCATCTCCATATTTGCAATGTTCCCTGAATTTCGTAAATATCAAGGAACAGAATGACCCACTAATATATAAACAATCTTTTATTATGAACGATGAGCAGATTCAGTAGTAGATTACATCCCAAAGCCTATAGGCTCTAGTTTTTATAATCTACGGTAGTAGATACATTATAGAGGCATGAACTGCCCCCAGCAAGAGCTTAAAGATATCCTTCCGCCGTCCGACCAACGTACACATCCTAAAGAAAGAGTTCTTGAGCTCATCCTTAATAGCGACTTTATTTCATGTTTTTCGTGATATTATTTTTCAGTCTTGGGTTTGTTACTTTGATAATATATATGTTACAATACTCGAGTACATCTTAAAATGTTGTCTTATAGCATTCTACTTGTTTCAGTGTCTAAGTTCGCACGTAAGGGGATGGGAGGTTGTCCTCGAGTGATTTGACTTCACCAATGCTGCGAACCTATCCTTTCTCAGGAGGCGCCTTAGTTCAATAGAAACTCTATATAGTGCATTATTTTAATCACTAACTGTTGTTTGTAATGTTTTCATCAAATTATTCTTGGCAAAGCGTTGCTAGACATGTTAATTTTATGCATTGGTGCCAAAATCGAGTGGCTCGTTTTCCAGTGGTTTTGATTTGCTCCTATATCACAGCTTAATTTGTAGCCCCTCCGTCGTGTACGCTGATTACAGAAATTTAAGGTTACAGCAAGCTCACATTGTGTGCCTGTTGTTAGCTAACATGGTTAGCTGGCCACTAGCTTGCCTTGAGCTTGCCACGAGCTTGCCACTAGCTCACATTTGAAACATTGCAAGCTTGCAATTGGTGATTCTGCAACCTAGTGCAACTTAGCCGCAACCTTGCGCAACTTAGCTGCAACCTACACTACGCACAGAAACTAACCTTCACTCCGGGCGCGACCGGTCGGCAGCCTATGCGGAGCGGCTTCGAGACCGGTCCCCGACCCGTCGACAACCGGTCGCGATATATCATCGTCCAGACCGGTGCCGTTGCGGTGTGAGAAATGCATATAAAATCCATCGGACGCGACCCGTCGCGACCGGTCGCGTCAGGTCGCGTCCGATATCGAATCGATTTTCCGCAAAGAAAAAACAGTTTACGATATGTTTGTATAACGGAAGAATTGCATTTGAAATCATGGCTTCGTCAAGGAAGATAAACCTTTTGCAGTTTTCGCGTATTTCATGGCGAATGCGGGTTTTGATTGCGTTTGTTCTCGGTTCCATTTCACTGCTGGTCACCATCGAAAATACGTGTATACTAGAAAGAGGTGTCTCCAATATTCCATAGGTGCAGGCTGTCTCCCTAATCCTATCGACGATATCGGTAGAATTTTCTGGGTATATCGCTATACTACATCCAGGTACAAGTCAAATGACTTCTCTGTTTATAAACTACGTCTCGTCATTCACCGAGGCATAAAGTTTCGAGTCCAAAGTCGAGATTGTCAGATCGTCAACCGAGATTGCGGAGACCGCCAGAAATTTTCAATTTATTGTTTCTCTGCATACGTCAACCCTTTGATATAAAGCATATAATAAGGAGAATACAGTATTCTAATCGGTAAACTCGGCCCTGTTGTAATTCATTTTCAAAATTCCCCAGCCATGACAGAAACTGACAAATCAGAGAAAACAGGCTTCGGATGTGCATTCATATTAAAATTTGCCAGTTATAAACCAGAATTTAAAATACTCAAACTGATATATATTTCCGAAATTCAAACAATTTATAACGGATATCCTACCAGTTCTCAGAAACTGTCCCGAGCTTCTAAAAGCGCCCGTCGTTGTTGCGATCCGCCTTTTTAGGGCCACCCATGCAAAATTGATCAATTCGTGCGAGGTGTATCGTCTTTACGAAAGCACAGTAATCGACATGAATAGTTTAGCCATATCATGCACTAATGAACAAAGGTAATAATAGGACTTTAATTGAATGATACGTGGAGTGTGTTTGTATAGCATGTTAAGCAGTCGTGTCATTTTCCGTCCGACATATCACACAACAAACACGACGTGGGGGAGAGTCGGATGTCATCATGAGAAATGGCCCAAACTTATGTTTGTGACTGATTTAACCGAGTTTCCATTTTCAAAATATAATTGCTGGCCGTAGGTACCCATGCATACACAAAGAGAATTCATCTCTCAATTTTAACGTAAATTTTACACGCAAAATTATATGAAACTCAGTTCCCATGTACGACTTCAGAGCACTTCAGTAATTGACACGATAAAAGCGCTGACATTGTTTACAAAACAGCGGAAGGGCAATTCAGTTTTCTTCACACAGTACAAAATTGTTTGTAATTAAAATGAGATTATTCAAAATTACTGACATGCAGACTAATGAATTCTATTACATATATAAACAATATCAATGACGAAATGTATAATTATTTTAGTTACAATGGACCTTAGAATTTATGTGGACAAATATTAAAGTTATACCAATGGAACTTATAATTTAAGTGGACAAATCTTAATTTCAGGAGAGAATACAGTGTATTTTCTTTGTGAAATATTCGTGTCAGTAAACATTGGTGGTGTTCTTCTAGTCCGGACATGGAGGGGGTATATGATGAAGCAGGTGGGTATGAAGCTGCCTCAGTCAGCCGGTCGTATCTTGTCGGCTACCAGAATAAAATAGTTGTGAACAAGTTTGGTCGACAAAACGATACCGACCTTACTTGTCTCAGTGCAAAGTCCAATTGTCCATTATTCGTCAATGCTTAATTCGGTGTACGGACATTTCTCCCAGTGGACATATCCCCCATGCAGTGGGCATCCCCCCTTCTATTTTTAGATTATTTTGAACATAGTTTTTTAATAATTTGGCAACAACACATTTTTTTAATTCTCTCTACCGATATAAGGATTTCCACATATGTTTTACGATAAATGACTCACATATAAGATATTATACATATACACAGTATATATCAGTATTATAGTCTTATAGCACATTTTAAAACAATATAAAGATGTATACATGGTAAAGCATAACATTAACTGTTCGTATAGGTCGGTGTCACGTGTCACGTGTCGGTGTATATTGTTTTAAAAGGTGTTATATAATATATAATGTGGTTTCTCGTAAAACTTGTGTAAAAATGTGTTATATTGTCTCAAAATGTGCTATAAGACTGTATAATACTGATATATACTGTGTATATGTAGGCTATAATATCTTATCACTATTTCACTCATTTATCGTAAAACATATGTGAAAATCCTTAGATCCTTTTCATAGAAAATAAAAAAAATATTTAAAGAAGTTGTGTTTTTGCCAAATTATTTAAAAACTATGTTCAAAATAAACCTAAAAATATAGGGTGGGGGAAATGTCCGCTGACGGAAATTTCCTGCAGGGATTCGCTATTATCCTGGGTTAATTTTCAAGCAAAAGCCATTCGCTGGTTCATTTTGTGGACATGTAACGCCACAAAACGTTTAAGCGATTCCATTAACGAAACTGTTTGCGGATAATTATGCACCCTCAAACTGAGATACTTCGTCCTATATTTCTTTCCAGTTCAAATTAATTCATGTCCGTCTTAACCAGGCATGCATGGTAAACCTAAATCGAATACTATTGTTTGGTATTTTGGAAATGTGAAGCGACCCATCTGCAGAATTCTGTTTTCAGATACAGTTGCAACTTGTTCCGTAATAAACGTTGTATTCAAGGATCTGATGTTGTGCGCGACCAGACGACGATACCAGCTCGGTTTGTGATAAATGTTTTTCAAATTTGTTTGTTAATATATATATATATATACATTTCCAGACTTTTTAGAAGAAGCTGAAGAGTGGAACAATATATGTAATTGCGTTTTACGTCGGACATTGAGTTGATTAACTGTAGAATGACATATATCCAAGTATTCAATTCCGGCGAAGTTTGTTGTTCTAAAGTTTCCAATTTTTGTCGACATAATGACGTGAATCCAGGTCGTGTATTCACGTGTAAGTATTTTAGACGTAATTTTGTTGTATAAAACTTCATAATTTATCTTTTCATGAATGTATTTATTGGTCTCGCGTTGTCAGAAGAAATAGTTGTCAGTAAAACTGTGACATGGTTAATTTTTTTTTTTTTACATACCTTACCCGCGGTTGACAAGTGTTCATCACATCAACAGCCGATATATACGGAAAAATCGAATGCTATACTCGCCTCCCTCGTATAGCTATGCAGCACCTATTATTTCCCATGCCGGAAATGAAAAAAAAAAGATCATCTCGCACTTTCAGATTGCGCAATTTCTCGTATGATTATTAATGGTATGAATATTGTAAATGAATCTAATTGCCGCCGATGTACTTTGAACTAAAATGTATGGAGACTACCTGTGCAAATTCTTCTTTTGTTCAGTCTTTCTGTTTTTCAGATCGGTCATCCATGAGATGAAGAAACGGCATCTGAAGCCAGTGATATTTTGCGCCCATTTCCGGTATTTCAGGGTCACTTCTCTGTTTTCTGATCTTTTCACTATACCAGTATACTTATAGTTGTTCATTACATGCATGCTCATTAAATTTAACAGTTCTTGTTTTTTTCCCCAACTTATATATTGCCATTCTGTCCCCCCACCCCAACTCGGATACATGTAATGCAGTATGGCATGTATATCTTCTGAGTCTCGTCTGTGTATTAGAAGGGGAAAAAATTGTGTAAACTGAAAAACATCACTTTTCTACTCGAACATTCTCCGATCAATTCTCACCTTTCACGGGTCACGAAAACTTCCATTATGCTTAGTAGTCACAATCAAGAGTAGCTCCGGTGTAGCCTTGTTCCATACTACGTGAGAACAACGTTACGGCTGTAAACCAGTCACCAGATCGAGTTGTTGGGAAATTGCCGTACGGGCAATATTTGCCGAACCAATTGACCATAACCAATAAAATAATTCGATTCTATGTCCACTTACCTTTCATAAAAATCCTTGTTTATGAGTGACCGTCCGTTTTTAGCTTGGCAAGAGATCGAAACTCGGACGAGGGGGGTTAAACTGTCCATGTAAAACTTATCGATGTAAAGATGGCGGAGATGTGGACAGTTTTACCCCCCTCGTCCGAGTTTGGATCTCTTGCCAAGCTAAAAACGGACGGTCACTCATAAACAAGGATTTTTATGAAAGGTAAGTGGACATAGAATCGAATTATTTTATTGGTTATGGTCAATTGGGTCGGCAAATATTGCCCGTACGGCAATTTCCCAACAACTCGATCTGGTGACTTGTTTACAGCCGTAGCGTTGTTCTCATTTAGTATGGAACAAGGCTACACCGGAGCTAAATCAGGAGCAAATTACCCAGGAGGAGTTTTGACAGACAATTGCAACGAAAATGTGGTGTAAGAAAGAATTCAAGTTATTTTAGAATCCATGATGACTGTTATGGAGCCGACAAACTGAAAGTCGGCGGAGCTGTGAATCCATCGGTCAACAAAACTGTAGCTCCGCCAGTATTTTCCATTCCCCAGTCTACTGCATTTTGTCCATAAACATCGCTGGCATTAATTGTGATCTAACGGTTCTTGCATCCTCTTCAGCCAAACGTCCCTTGATTCCTCTTTATTTCTGATTGATACAATGAAGTCAGGGTTGAGTGACAATGGAATACCTGTCCAACATTTCGGTCGATTGCTCTGATCACATTTCTGAAATTCATGTATATTTGCTATCAGCTGGTCTCTGGGAAAATTTAGGAGTCCTTCCATTGAGATTTGGTTCACTTACCAATGGACATATACTGTTCCTGGCTTAGCTGGTATAGATTATATAGCATACAGGTATAATTACACGCATCATATATACTGAATATACTGCAACGTGGGGTTGTCAGATATTCCTATCTCCACACACTTGAATTCAATGAAATGATTTGTCAAATAAAATTGGTCGCAAAATAAAACCTGATGGCCCGAAAAGCCAGGACTGGAGAAATACAGCATGACAAGATGTTATTTAAGCTGGTAAGTCTATGTTGGTATACAATGCTTGGGACATTGGCTAATTTTCATCTCGGAAATATAAATCTCAGCGTTCACCGACTCCGCTAGCTCCAATCGAGAAATAAGTTTATGAAATATACCCAGCATCAGTTTGCAATATACGTAAATTCCACCGTGACGGAATCACCGTTGGAAAGACTTTCTTTATTCAAAGCCATGTACTCGGAAGTTTCGTGGTCATACCTATGTAGTTTTATGTTTAATTTGCTATTCTATATGGCATCTGTTTACGGATCCATGAAAAATCTAGATGATCCAGCTTTTTCAGTAAATCATACCTCGAAATGTTCGTGACGGAATCACCTGAAATGGACATGACTCTGGACTAGAGTTACTTGTCTATTTTTTTGCTGCTCTGTTTCAATCTGATTATTCTTATATGACATCTCCTACTAACATACAGTACCCAAGGATTTTCCTCGTTGAGAAAAACGCGATTGGGTCATCACAGGGGTTAAATCTAGTCAAACACCAAAAATTCGTCACGGAATCACGAGTGCGCTTTTTAAATCTTCTCGATAAAAGAGCTTTATTAATTACACATTTTCTCAAAAAAAAAAAATCCTATGCTGAATTTATCACTTCTGGCCTACTTATAAAATTAAAACTCTGAACTCTTATTTTTCACCAAGGTATACAGTTCCCGTCACATACATATCTTTTCTACAGATGTTTCAAAGTAGTAGTTTTCAGTAAAATGCAAAACTTTTCTTCCTTGACAATTTCGAATTTCCTGAGTTCTTCACGCTCAAAAATTGCGGGAATTTTTTTTTTATGGGCCGCGGAACGGGGGGGGGGGGCCACTTTTTGAGACTGCAATGTTATAAGTTCTATGTTAGATAACACCAGTCCAGCATTTAACATGGCCGATATAGAGTTCAGCCCCCTCCCCCCTCTTTCAAACGTGCTCCGAGGCGGCCGCCGCCGATGTCCGCTTTTTCGTGGAATTCATGTATAGATGTCCGATATCTGGGATGAGGTCCTGTATTCAAGGACCGGCTGCTTTTGCTTTTCCCTCAGTAAACACATTTGATGAGCATAATTACTGACGATAGCGCTTACCGATGAAAGGGTAGATGCATTTTTTTTTTAATTATTCTACTAATTTGCCTTCGAGTTTTCGGAATCAGTGTCGTGGGTTATAGAGTCGAGGAACACGGGTATGTCGATGGAGCCAATATTCTGTGGGTTGGAGACCAATCTCCTTGGACTTAACCTAGTCGCGGCTCCGTATAGGCTGATGCAATTCAGACTGTAATTACGAAAAGGAATTTATAATTACAAGCGTCTGGTCCGTCATTCATAATTCAACCTTTGTCCATTAAAGAATATCCGCGTCCATAATCCAAAAACCTATTTCATATTCCATATAACGGTATTAGCACCAAATTCAAAAAAGGCAATTCAAAGTATAAACCACAGGCCCTTTTGGGGTGGGGGGGGGGATATGGGCGATGGTGTTAGGGTGAAGTGTCGAAATATGGGGTCTCTATACTTAACCCCATGCTTTATATTGAAACACACTCAATGTCTGAAACGCACTGGGTGAAACGGTTTACAGCCAAACAAAATACATAAGCTTATTCTACAAGTGTCACTCTAAATATTCCCATCGTCAAATTAGTAAATTTGTGCAATCTTATATCTTTGCCTGGCGATTCAAAATCCAACGTAAAGTTCGTTCATTCCGGCACACAGAGATGATGGGCCACTTATTTCTCAGTTCTGATTGGTCAGTCGCGACACGCCTTCAACAAGAGAGGTCACACACTGATCAGCTGACCAATCAGAATTGAGAAATAAGCATTCTCTGTGCTTGAATGAACGGACAGTTACATAAGATTTTCAATCGCCCGGCAAAGGTATAAAATTGCACAAATTTACTAATTTAACGACGGGAATATACAGTTGTAGAATATTCTGATGTACGTTGTTTGGAGGTAAACCGTTTATTTCTCGTTTCACCCAAAATGCGTTTCAAACCTTGTGTGTATTTTTATATAAAGCATGGGGGTCCCATATTTGGACACTTCACCCTAACACCAGCCCCTCTCCCACTCCCCCCCCCCCAAAACCTCTTGTTTTGAAGGCCTGTGACATACACATAGTTTCCTGCAACAGAGAAGTGGCCAACAGTTTTCAATGATGGCGGCAAGACATCATGATGTTCTAAAAATATCAAATCCGTATGCTGGTCAGTATTCTTGTAACACCTTGGCGGTGTGGACTTGCTGTCTTCCTCTGTCACCTTGGTGTGGACTTGCTGTCTTCCTCTGTCACCTTGGCGGTGTGGACTTGCTGTCTTCCTCAGTCATCTGTCGCTGCATGACCACCCACAATGACATTACTTACCTTAATTCGTAGGCAGTAGTTATAGACAGATGAATACATGCAGTTATAGTCAAACAATTTTTAGAAAAAATGTAAACGACTGAAAAACTCAAGAAACACAGAACTTTCGCTGTGCCATGCAGTAACATAATTTCGGAAATACTGAAATTGTAAACTAGAGATAATTGTTTTAACTCTCATACCAAGAAAGCTAACATTTCAAAGACTAACAAAAGATTTAAACAATAACAAAACGATTTAAACAACAAACAGAACAAAAGCAACACGAAGAACAAATCACTCGCGAGTATCTGAAATATAACAAAAACAGGAACTTAGTTCAGCAGTATTGCTAAATATTCACATAGTACTAAAAAATATCTATCGGGAAAGGTCTGATGAACGTGAAGAGTGCCGGATAACGAAAGCACAGATAAATAGTTGTCCGAAAAAAAATAATAATAGTAAATAAAATAGTCAAAAATTTTGAATAACATTTTCTTCCGATATATCAACCAAAAGAATATTGACAGTTTTACAGTCGTCTTCATGACGGATCATATTGTGGAATACAAATAATATACAGATCTTCATTGGAAGAAATCCCTGCATAATACCTTTCTTTTTTTCCTCCAGAAAACCAGAATGTGAAATTGAAGACCGGGAAGTTCCCTGCAATTGTTGTTGCTTCCGTGAGCACGCGGACCTTGGTGAAAGCATTTATTCATTTAGTCGCGAAAGATTTCTTTCCAAATAAAAAGCATATAAAATTATGTTTTCTCAAATCTAATATAAAGCTGATTGTAATGGGAAGAAACAAACATGTTTTCTCAAATCTAATATAAAGCTGATTGTAATGGGAAGAAACAAACATATGTCTCTAAGTCTGGGGATAATGCAGATCGATCCTCGTTATTTTCGTGAAGTCTGAATTATTCAGCGTCATGAAAAGTGATAACATTATGCAAGCAGATAAAATACGGACAGGGCAGATACATTTTATATATAAGTATCGTACAGTTATCGTTCATAGAGAATCCAGATTCTAAACAATTTGACTAGACTGCGTAATATTAGTGAAACTGCTCTATGAGATATGAAGCCATTTCTATGACAATGAATTTAATTGCGCCTTGACAAAAACCAACGTACACGTATTCGAATGTACATTGTCAATCACATCTTATGCTGTAAAGAAATCTATACATATTTTTAAGACTTCGTCTGAGGGCTCATGCAAAAATAAATGTAGAACTTAGTCTTAAAAGTGCTACCTCTTCGAGTGTCTTCTGAATCTCCTTCGATACGATTGCTGTACTGTCAGCGAATTCTGACGGTTATCCATGTCATTCTAATTTGAACGTTCGAAAAAAATCTTTTCTGACGCACCGTTTTCTGACGGGGTGGTGTTCATTCTCTGACGTTCGTTTGTTGGAAGAAAAAGACTGGGTATAGGCGGGCATTTTCTGACGCGCTATTCCAGTTTGAACGTCAAAACTTTTGACACCCTCCCAAAATAAATAAAAAAAATGGCTTGACGAGTCTTCAGAAAGATACGTGCAGACTGTCTCGCAAATAATGGATACCGGTCACATGCTCTCAATGTGTGAAGGGAATCTGCATGGAGAATCGGGCCTAAAAATAGAACAGTCGACCTAATTTGCGTTTGAAGTTGCCGCTGTCTGTCGGAGCTCAACTGGGGAAAAGACTCGACTGGGGGGAATTTTATGTGCACAAAATGAGGCTTATCGAGGGTATTCATTAAGACGCGTCAGATGTGTTCAAATATATTCATCGATATTAAAAGAACATCTATCATGTAGGGTAACAGTACACTAAGTTATAATTGTCAATAAAAATTGCACAAACCAATCCGTTTCAATTTTATATAGCTTTTAGTGGACCGTGTACATTGACTACAGGGAATTAGAAGTTTTTATTCCGACAGTCCGTTTAAAGATACATGCTAAACCGAATACTTGATCATTCTTGCTCAAGATTGAAAAAATTATTTGAAGGCATTAAATAGCATATTCTTTTATATTTATTCCCGGGCTAATAATCTTGTTAAACTGGATGGTCGCAGTGTTCGTTGGCTGAAAATGAGCAAATGAACACGGGTTTAGTACCTGAATCAGTACAATGAAAAATTCTTATAACCAACAACAATACTTTATTTTAAACTATTAACTGGCATTCTAACATAGCATTTTCGGTGTCGGGTTTTCCATTTATTACAATACGATTAGGACATTTGCAGTATAGCTTGCCGACCTCAGTGGTGCGAATGATATAGCTATTAATGTTATTTATTTTTATTTTTTCGTATTACCGTATATATGGTTCCGCCCCATTTCGTAAGGTATCTTTCGTAAACGGGAAATAATGTTCATAATATTTATGTTCGTTCATGATAACAGAATAGACCGTAACAATATCACGTTATATTTCATATATACATCATGACCGATGGAGATTATGTACTATAAAACAACACACGCAAGACCACACACGGAAAACTTCATTGATTTTTACGACAATATACACGGACGGGACCGGTCGTAGATCGTCTACCTTTCACTATGAAATTTCAACTTCGTAAGGCACAACCCTTTACCACAATAAAGAGGGCGCGTCCGGACGGGACCGGACGGGACCGGTCGCGACTCGTCCACCTTCAACTTTGAAGCCTCAGCTTATCGGCCCCGCAACCGGTTGCGCATAGGCCGTGGATCGGCCGTGCATCGGCCGTGAACCCGCTCCGAACCCGCTGCCGACCGGTCGGGGATCCATGAAGGTTAGTTTCTGTGCGTAGTGTAGCGCAACTTAGCTGCAAGCTAGCAGATGCTAACCTTACCTAATCAAACCTGCGAGCTAGCGCAAGCTTGCAGCAAGCTTGTACAAGTTCGCACCCAGCTAGCGCTAGCTCGTGGCCAGCTTGCACAAGCTCGCGGCCAGCTTGCGCAAGCTCGCCAAAACAATGCATTTCCAGGCCTGCGAGCTCGCATGTTGGCCTGGAGTTGGAATGTAGGCCTACATGTACCATGATTCATAACATTCAAGTACAAGATACAGCATTTTTAAAAAAAAATTAAAATATAAATTTTTATCCTACAAATCACAAAAGTTTATCTAACTATAATAATTAATGATTCTGATCAGAAAAAGGCATATGTTTAGAAACTTGGCAATGGTCCGGATATCATGAGTTTAATTTAATTTTCTCTGGCATTTTCATCTCATTCTGTATCCCTGATTGTATCATATACATGTATAGTCTGTTCACAGGAATTTCATCCCAGGATATAAATTCTAGCTGTGAAAATAGAGATAAATTATCATAAAATAACAAAATTTCAACAGATTTCCAAGGCAGATTTTCTGTCTGGGCCCAGGCGACCATATTATATGGACATTATTAACATTAGTATTGTTCATGTATGCATTTTTTTGCAAACTTGTTCTTGTTGCATTAAATGAATAATCTGACGGTGTTACAGGCTCAATAAGTTACTTGTGAACAATATCCCAGTCTGCACATATTTGATCCTGAATCCATACTGTTTTCAATATAAACTGTACTGTACTATAAATACATTTCATACATTAATTGATGATTGAAGTTTAAGGCAGTATTCTCTCACCTTGAGCTTGGCAGCAAGCTCAAGCTAAACATTTTTGTCCTCTCCAACTTCTTGACCTGCTGTACTTGCAAGTGTAGGCCAATCTATAAAACTTTTCCTGAGCTACATGTAGCTTCCACCAAAAACTACACTGAAAGTACATGTAACATATTTCTTCATGGTTCTGTCAGCTTGAATGTTGGTGTCCTAAACTCATTGTAACTGCATGAAGCATGAAACTTGGAACTATCCACCATGTGCATTGGAACGGGCAATACACTGTATTTTCAGTGGAGAGAAGAAAAACAAAGAGCCAAACTGAAAAGTGTCTTGACTGGTTGAAGACCAGTTGAACTCTGAATTTGAATGTTGGTCATCTGATATTACACCCTTGTTGGAAAGAGCTGGTTCCCATGGATACCAGTGGTCCCATGCTGGGCAATAAATAAAAATCATCTGCTATAAGTATGTACTTCCTGCCCTTGGTGCGAGCTTGCGCAAGCTCGCCAATTCCGGTCAGTATACGCTGTAGGTTGACTAAAAATATGGCAATCTTGCTAGCTTGCCTGAAAATATTGCAGGCTTGCGCTAGCTTGCCATGCCAAGGTGCATGCTCACAATCCTTGGCAGACCTATATTGTTAGCTTGCACAGGCTTGCTGCAGTCTTGTGCCAGCTTGCTGCGAGCCGGCACAAGCTTGCTGCAGTCTTGTGCTAGCTTGCCGCAAGCTGGCGCAAGCTTGTTGGAGGCATGTTAGCTTAAGGTAACCTTGTGTTAGCTAGTTGCAACCTTAAATACAGTCTCTTCCCCTCTCACTGGGATACCACTGTGCAGGAGAATGGCAATTGCAGGGGGTTACGTGAGTACAATACATGTACACCTGTACATGGACAGTTTGCAGAAGCTGTCGGCTTTCATTTGATGATTTTGACACTTGCTGCACATGTTTCATATGATTTGAGGATGTGCCTGTGTTATTTGTATTTGTCCAAATTATGGTGGTTTGGACTTGGTACTTTTCCAATGGCAATGATAAGGTTTCTGTCAGACAAAAATTTACAGGTGTGGAAAGTTTGCTCTACAAGTACAATACTGCTGCAGCTTCAGCAGATAGCCCCACAAGGCGAGATGTTGGGGTTCTCAGAAGGCGTGTTTTATATTGTTGTGGGCCTCAATGTGCTTGCTTAGATCATATCTTCCATTTGATGGGGCTGATCAGCCCATTCTGCATGAGTGCTTTTCACAGGGCCTACAGTATTTCCCCTAATAATTCAATCACAGGAAGTTCACTTTTCAACTCTAATATTCAAACACTGAGCAAAAGTAGTTTCCCATTCTTCTTTCAAATTCAGAAAAAGCTATATAATGACAAAAAGTGACACTTTGTAGCTGGTACCATGTAGAATATTTCCAAAAATAAGCCATTATTGCTGCACTTCCGGTGATCGAATTAGTAGGGGAATTACCGTAATTATAAATATCAGCATGGTAGAAAGTGCTGATACAGTGCAGCCACGCCATTACACGTTATATTGTGCCCTAATTAAAACCCACAGGCCCGCAAAACAAGAGTTTTGGGGGGTGTGGGTGGTGGTATTAGGGTGAAGTGTCGAAATATGGGGTCTCTATATATAACCCCATGCTTTATATAATCCACATCAAGGTGTGAAACGGACTGTGGGTGAATCGAGAAATAAACGGTTTACCGCCAAACAAAATACATCAGCATATTCTACAAGTATCACTTTATATATTCCTGTCGCCAAATTAGTAAATTTGTGCAATTTTTTCTCTTTGCCGGGCGATTCAAAATCCAACGTAACTGTCCGTCCATATAGGAACAGTTAGATTATGGCGGGCTTCGTTCTCAATTCTGATTGGTCAGTCCTGACACGCCTCCGGCAAGAGAGGTCACGCACTGATCAGCTGTCGCGACTGACCAATCAGAATTGAGAACGAAGACCGCCATAATCTGTTCCTAGACATGCTAGATAGACGGACAGTTACAGTGGATTTTGAATTGCCCCGCAAAGGTAAAAAATTGCACAAATTTACTAATTTGGCGACGGGAATATATAAAGTGATACTTCAATGTAGAATATGCTGATGTATTTTGTTTGGCGGTAAACCGTTTATTTCTCGATTCACCCAAAGTCCGTTTCACACCTTGATGTGGATTTATATAAAGCATGGGGGTATATATAGAGACCCCATATTTGACACTTCATCCTAATACCACCGCCACACCCCCAAAACTCTTATTTTGCGGGCCTGTGTTAAAAGCGGACCACACTGCAGTGGATTAATGGTTAGAGCGTCGGCCTCGTAAGCGGTAGGTACTGGGTTCAATCCCAGGCCGGGTCATACTAAAGACTTGAAAAATGGAACTTGTTTCCTCGCTTACGCTCAGCATTAAGAGGATAGAACAAGGACTGGGTCGCTCGTTCGTATAATGTGACTGAGTGGGGTCTGCCTATGGCATGATATTTCAGGGGGACAGCACTATAAAATGGCAGCATTGCCCCTCCCTTCCCCATCGTGATGTAGCTGAAAAAATGTTGAAAGCGATGTTAAACCCTATAATCACAAAAACCACGTTATAGAATAATCACATTATAATGAATTGTCAAATACCAATTAGCTGTTTTTGTTGTTATTTTACAGTCTACTCAGACTCGGATTAGATAGCAGCATCATGCAGTAACACTTGTGTGGATTACATTTGCAAAAATTGTTTTGTCCTATTTCTTAATACTTTCAAAATAAAATGTCAACTTGAAAGAAACTCTTTTGTGATTTTTTAAATACCCCTCGGGCAAATTCTGCCTGAAGGATATTGTTGTTGTCAGCGTCGTCTGTTTGTCTTGTCTGTGAACACGATATCTCAAGAAGAATTATAGGCAGACATTGTAATTTCATACCACATACATGTATGTATTGGGTGAAGGGTCAGAAGCCTATTAACCCTTGTGCTGTCAACTCCGTGTATACAGGTTGCTAGACTGTCAAGTTCCCAGTGTCGATTCCGGACATAAGCGTTCCGAGAAACCATCGGATGTTTGATCATCTTTCGAAACAGTTTGAAGCCACATGTGGAAAAATCAAACCAGACACGGCTTCCTCCAACTAAAACGTATTATTTCATTAATTATTTCACGTGAGTTCGGTGTTTATTACTAAAAAAGATGCTTGGTTATGTGAAGATCAACTACAAATGTAAAACAGAGCGTCATTTGTTCAGAAAAGTTTGTTGAAATGCATGAAAACGCACCTTGTTTACAACCTTCAACAAGGAAATCCAGGAAGCCACTCTCCATGTTCAAGATATCAAATTGAAGGGCAACAACTCTGCTTTAACTGGTTCGCTGCGGGCGGCCACGATCGGGGCCCCCGTGTAAACTGCGGGCGGCCACTTACGGGGCCCTGAACTTGTCTCTCTTCGCGAGTACGCAGAGGTACCATTTTTTATACGCCCGCCAAAAGGCGGACGTATTATGTGATGGTGGTTTCCGTCCGTCCGTCTGGGCGTCCGTCTGTCCATCCCCCGTGTCCGGTCTATATCTGGGACAGTTTTCTATCTACAGTTCTAATTTTTGGTGAGTGGATACCCTACGGGGAGACAGTGTGTCGCGTACCAAAATGAAGGTCAAGGTCAGAGGTCAAAGGTCACTGGCCTAAAAAACAGAAATCCCTGATGTGTTCGTGTTCGGTCTATATCTGTGAACGTTTTCTATCGACAGTTGCAATTTTTTGTGAGTGGGTACGCTATGTTGAGACGATGTGTCGCGTACCAAAATTGAGGTCGATGTCAGAGGTCAAAGGTCACTGTTGCCTAAAATCCGGAAATCATTGATCATTGACAGTTTTCTATCTACAGTTCTAATTTTGGTGAGTGAATGTCCTAGGGGGGAATGATGTGTTGCATACCAAATGTAGGTCGAGGTCAGAGGTCAAAGGTCAGAGAGACCGAAAAATCAGGAAATCATTAAAAATTTCTAATTTTTTGTGAGTGGATTCAGTAGGGAGAAATGAAGTGTCGCATACCAAAATATAGGTCAAGGTCAAAGGTCAAAGGTCACTGTGACCCAAAAATCAGGAAATAATTAAACTAACATTTTTTTGTGTCAGTAGATACATTAGGGGGACACGATGTGTCACATACCAAAATGTAGGTCAACGGTCAAAGGTCACTGTGACCCAAAAATCGTGAAATTGTTAAAAATCAAGATTTTTTGTGTCCATTGAGAAATTATCGGGAGATGGTTTGTCATGTACCAAAATTTAGGTCAAGGTCAAGTCAAGGTCACTGACCCCAGAATCAAGAAATCTTCGAATTTTTTTTTGTTTTTTTGTCAGTAGATACATTAGGGGGACATGATGTGTCATGCACCAAAATGTAGGTCAAGGCCGAACGTCAAGGTCACTGACCCCCAAAATCATGAAATTCATAAAAATCATGAATTTTTGTGCCCACTGATACATTGACAGAAGACGATGTGTCGTGTACCAAAATTTGGGTCAAAGGTCAAGGTCACTGACTCCAAAATCAGCAAATCATTGAGTCACATTTTCATATGCCTGTCGAAGATGAGGTCATGTAATGCGATGTTTCTTTCTGTCCATTCATCCATTAACATTTGTTGTCCATGCGATATCTCTAGTTTCAAGGTATGGAGTGGTATCAAATACCTTACTCGCATGGTGAAGAGGAGCCATACATCAATTTATCAAAGGTCAAGGTCAAGGCCATACATCAATTTATCAAAGGTCAAGGTCACAGTCCCCCAAAACTGAATCAAGTTTAGCTGACTATATGTGTCAGGGGTCAAAATGTTCCAGATTTCCAGGTCATCCAGTGGATGACCTCATTAAAAATTGAGGTCATCCCAGTGAGATTGAGGTCATCCATCTTAACCCTTTCACCGATTAAACCCGGTGTACGGGGATAACGAGAGTGCCACCCGTACGACCATCCCCGGTTGATCGGGTTAGCTTTAAACCTGTTGGCCATCACGATGGGTACAGCACTTTTATTTTTTTGCATTCGTTTTAACGGAAACCTATCAAACACTGTATTCTTCTGGAAAGCCGAAACCCTGATCAATTTGATTCTCGAAATTGTTTGCTTGTTTGAAAAATAAATAAAACAAATTTAGATGTTGAACGGAAAAAATCGGAATGAAAAATGCATTTTTCCCCACATACCGTGTGACGGGCATCTCGGCAGCGAGCCGCAAAAATGGAAAAAATCATCGAAAACCTCATCCTAACTCCTTTATTTTTTATGTTACATGACTGGTAAAGCGTGGTGAATATTCCCCAGACGACTGAAACTGCCAACGACGACCGGCAAAGTTTATTTCCATATTTTTACGAGTCTTGATCCGCAAAGTTTGTCGAACACATTTCAAAATGTCGGCAGCAAGCTGCGTTATTGAGCCGACGAGCCAATCGGTATGCGTAATTTTGCCCACATGACCTCTAGCAGCCAACAGATTTGAGACGAGCGTAGACAGTGGCTGGAAGGATGGAATGACATCATTTTATAATCCAATCGTATCCTCCGTTTTATTTTGCCATCCATTCAAGGTTATTTCCTGTCTAGAAAGGTGAAAGGTCGCTCTTTCCAACGAGAGGTCAAACATGAAAATTGGCCGAGTAAAACTCGAGAAAAACGCTGTCAAATGCGGTCGAAAAAAGACGATTTCTCCGTTGGATTTTGATGTTTTTGAGTTGAGAAAGCCGGGGAAAGCGCATTCTCTCGCAGTAAAACCTAATTTTGTATGCTATTTTATTTATTTTGCTATAAAACTAGAGCAAATAACACTGGAGGGTGTCTTGTGGAGACAGGTTTCTTATGTTTTTCTGCAAATCTCGGACGCAAACGCAATTTCTAGCATTCCAAAGACAACATATACAAATTTTAACAGTTCTCAGGGAATTGATCGTCAGCAGGTCACTTTTGTCAGGGGAAATAATCGGTGAAAGGGTTAACATCAGTTCCGACATTTGAAATTCAGCCAACATTCAGATGGATTTTATAAGCCCATAATCGAAAGATAACGAGTATGAAATCATTCTCAACTTGATGCACATGTAATACATTGATGAAATAAATACATGAAAACCAAAAGTGAAGTTTTGTTGTCGTTTTATTCTGATGTCAGAAACTGTTAGCCATTCCCTACCGCTTGTCCAGTGTGGCTGATATTTCCGTAAGCGAGTTGTACTGTCACTCAATTTTTGTTCCTTAGTTTCTGGTTCCGCAATGCCTGCCGTTGCGTTGTTGTTGTCACTGGTGGTGTGGCGACTAACTGAGGCACATTGCGGGTTTCGGCTCGCTGAAAATATCTTAACAGTCCTGCCATTATGGTCGTAATCCGGTGGTTGACGGCCATAGATAATCACAAAATGTATTCACATCCCGCGACTCATGAAGACATTGGCATGGACTCCCGGTGTGATGAGATATAGCACAAAATGGCGTCTGCCATCATTGCGCTTAATGCTGACTTTCCCCGATCAGACCCGAATGAACAGCCGGACTCACGATCGCTAAATTACGGACAGGAAGTAAACACGGCTTTCCGAAAGCATGCGGGAAACAACGAATAAAAATTGCCATCTCGGCTGCGAAATTGACGATAAAAATGCATGTTATTGGCCTTTTTTTTTCTTACGGAAGCCAATTTTTTTGTGATCGTCAGGTGGACGACCTGGGCTTCAGTTTTACTCGTCAGTAGATTTTTTTGGTCGTAAAAACGAGTGAACGACCGAACATTTTGACCCCTGTGTGTTAGGTTTGAATATTCAGAGGTCTCTCTCCTAATGTATACAGCATTTGTCCTGTGGTGTTGTCTCCCATGTTTGAAACAGCTACATTTAGTTGAACTGTTGTGAAATAAAAACCATACATTTACTAATTTAATGGGGAGAGGGGTCCTTTATGAACTTCATACCTGTTTATCAACTCAAGAACAATAGTTTACTTCATCACTTTCTTCTTCCTTCATGAAAAATTCTCTCGTCTGAAAGAAATCCGTTTGCAGGAAAACTACTACTAGTGCCGCCTCGCCATAGCGCGCCTCGATAAAACGCGAATTCGGATATAACGCGCACAATTTCTTGTCCCCCAAAATAAAACTAAAAAAAAAAAAAAAAAACGGTAAATCAAGAAATTTCGAAAATATTTTAACACTGTTGTTAAAACATAACTCACGAAACACCAATTGCACATAATAACGTGTTGATTGTGTGTGTATTTGTTTTGTGTTAGGCCTAAATTGTTAAAGCTACCGTACCGGAATGGCCCACCTGTGGTACGTGCGACCACGTGGTGAACAACAACAACGCAGTCATCAATGTGAACTTTGGTGTGCTAGAAAGCAAGTTGTAGCATGCCTAAAGACTGTTAATTAATTAAACTTCTGAGTACACATTGTCATTAAGCAATCAGGATAAACTGTTAATCCCGTGAAGGTGAGAAATCTCAAATATTTTGCTGTTTGTTGTCGCGGGTCTCTTGAGTAGGACTTACCTGCAGCCCTCTTGGCTGGTCCTAGTTGGGAATAGGCGCAGATTCCCACTGTGATATTTTAATCTTCTTATCCGCGGTACAATCTCTTGTTTCTCAAAATTATATATGGATAATTCAGAACGCCGAACTCGTTCGCACCGATACGTGAAGCCGTTCAAGAGGTAACGACAAAAGCGGGAACACACGTTCAAATGTACACGAGGAAGCGTTTCTACCGTAATGCCCCCTCGTTACTGTGTGAACACCCGTTCCATAGAGTATTATGAGAACGACTGTTCCAAATGCAAGAATTAGTTCCCGAAGCCGTTCCCGAATGATTAAAATTGCTGAAGAGGTACATACGTGATAAAAGCCGACAATCTTATGTTGGAAACGAGAATCATTTACGCATATCAGTTTGGCACGAAGCCATGGTACCCGAATATTGACCCCGTTGTTTTTGTTTTGGCGGGAAAATATACACGTGGATTGTAACATTTTCATGGTACCGATATAAATGTACACACATACTTCTCTGAAAGACTATATATCAATTGTTAAGTAATCAGGGATGACCTGATAAAGGATTTGTAGGAGACAATGATAATAATCACGGAGATCCCTGTAATAATAGAGCTTTGTTGAACAGTTTACTCGACGGCGTACCGATAATTGTTGATAAATTAGATGAGCTTCTTCCAGCAGGAAATGGATTCCAGTGAGCTGTTCCTCGATTAAATTAATTACAAAACAATAACTCACCTTTGCATTAGACATTTATTTAAATGGATAGACTGATGCAGGTTCTCGGATTATTATTTTTTTTCAGATAGGAATGGGTACCTTTTGTGGTGCGACAAACCATGGAGCTAAAAGCTTCATGGACGAACTGGTTGCAGCAGTGCGGGAATATTTCAAAATATATCCCATTTATTTCGTGAATAAAATACCACACACGGAAAAAAGAAAGAAAAAAAAAGAAAGGACACTGTATTTCGTGATTCTCTGTTTCACAAATTTTATGTCGTATA
The DNA here is from genome assembly GCA_036873755.1 of Hanleya hanleyi. NCBI lineage: Eukaryota > Metazoa > Mollusca > Polyplacophora > Lepidopleurida > Hanleyidae > Hanleya > Hanleya hanleyi. The sequence continues at coordinate 6,159 of JAVTVY010054949.1, read as the reverse complement.
TTCTCCAAGTATTGACCCGTTTAGTCTCATCACGGAAATGTATCGCGATGTTGGGTGGCCCTGAAATGGGGCCTAAAATCCCGACGGGCCCCTGTTGATCCAGCCTTTCTTCCTTGACGGCAAGGGTGCCATTGCCCTGAAAGTAATAAAAATATATCGATTAAGACATTATTGGTTAATGAAACAATCTTATTTTAAATTTATCTAGTTTATAAACATACATGGAATGAAAAATGATTTTCGATAATATTACGGGTATGTGGGCTTGTAGTCGCCTGATTAGAAAATGAAAGCATATACGTACTTTACTAGTAATAATTTACATCTGCACAACGAAGAAAAAGAAGACACACCAAATTAAAGTTTTATTGGTGTGTTTTCATTTAATCTACAATTAAGAATTTGTGAACTAGGTGAGATAATCGGGTTTATACTTGCTGGTCTGACACTTCCACCATGAAGTCTTCGATCGAGTCGAATTCTGCGGCATTGTTTCGCGACAAATATACGATCCAATTTTTACGATGAACCATCATTTAGGAAATTAGAAAAAACACTGCAAACTATCGAATATTTGGATCGCCATGCATGCATGCATCACCATGCATTCGACGACGGGATCCGACAATAAATCAAGATTCTATTTCTTTGGATAATTGCTCGTTTGTATGCTATATTGAATGGCTAATATTGCAGATTTCATGACCATTTCACAAGTCGACAAATAATCTATCCACAATGACTGCGACGACAAATAGAGTCACAAGCTATTTTATTACAGCTTCAATGATGGGACTCGGAAGGTTTACTTTTGCTGATAAGGGCAAGACGTCGGCTCATCAATGTTGATTCGGGAACGCTGCAGACTAAACTGACACAATCACTCATGACAGACGGGAATCGTTCTGAACGTTACGCCGTTACGTCCCGAACGAACGAGCGTACTGGAAGGTACAGCGTACCGTTCGGACTGACGAAGAGAAGGAACACTGAACCGTTCGGACTGCCACGCGAATTTCGGAACGTTACGTTCGGAATTATGACACCCTCCCTTAATTATGTTATGTTCCACAATATGTGCTATGATAATAAGTTTCCTCTCTCTAAAATGTGCTGAAATTATACAATTTGGATCGGGTCTTTCCGCGAGGTTGAATAAAAAAAATATTGTCCGAAATATATTGTCAACGACACGCATTATTCAACTTTATAGTGCAAGGGAGACAACTTCAGAATGAATGGCTCTTCCGCGATCACCTGCAGCCGAATGCTGCTGCCAGATCACGTGAGCATTATACTGCCATATCAGTACTTCGTGACATTTGCTGGAACTCCAAAATAAATAAATTACCAATCTGAATCTAGAAGGTTAGTAAAATTACCGCTATGTCAGACTGTCTAATCACGTCACATTTGGCATGAAAAGACAGCACCCCATCAGCTTTGGTCCAGTCAGTATCTTGTCTTGGTCAAGGGTCTTTTTGTCTTGGTCATGTGGTTGACAACGATCTTTTTACAAAAGAAAAAAAATCACAAAACAGCTTGTTCACGTTTTATTTTGAAAGTGTTAAGGATAGGACAAAACAATTTTCCCGGATATAAGCCTCCCAAGCGTTACTGCACGCTGTTAAGCTGGGTTGACAACGCCACGTGTGCCTCTGTCAGAGACTGTAAAAGAACAACAACAACAACAACATCAGCTTGGTATTTTGACAATTCATTATAACGCGATTATCCTATAACGCGGTTTTAAATTAGGGGACAAAGCACCGCGCTATGGCGAGGCGGCACTGTATTTTCTTGTGTTTGACTATTGTCGATTTCAGTGTTGGATATGTGACCTCTCGGTTCTTGCTCCACGGTCAACTAGTTTCCAAGAGTTAAGCTCATTTTAGTTTATCATTCAATTTTAGATGTGATATATGTTACATTCTCAGAAGCACAAAATTGCAGACCGTTCTCTGGATTGCTAGCTACCAATTGGAATCAAGGCTATTAAGCAACCTTGAAATTTGGACCAATGTAATTCCAGATATACGGGCGTATATTGAAGCCCCTTGGGCTCTTGTTTAAATCGATAGTTATTTGCGCTGAAAACTTACCTCACTTCCACTCTTTGCATTTCTTGTCTACAGGAAATATCACAGTAAGAATTTAAATGACACAGTTATCTCCCCTGCTAGTCACCTGATTGCATAGCTACCCACAATTCTACTCCCTTCTTGTTCTACTGCTTCGTAGGGCTGGAAGTAAACATTGTCAACTCCGTGAAAAAGTGCCTTTTCTAGCGAAACTACTCACAGTTGGATTACCTCAGACGTCTGATTTTCTGCAAGAAGCCCTTTGGGAAGTATTCTCTAAGTTATCAGCGTAAAAATGGCTCAAAATATGTCTCAAATGTCATGCATGTCTTGTGGAGGTGACAAGCCTAGTTATGACCTTCACTCAGTGTGTCCGCCATGCCGCCAGGGTAGAATCTGTACATGGGACACGGCCTGTGAAGAGTGTATTGTGTGGGCACCCGGCATATTCCAGGTTTATCTGGCCGGTTCTCTGGCAGCTAACGAAGGGAATGGTGTCGTTATGCCTGCCAATCTCGCAAACGAGACGTATGTAGCACAGTCTCCTCGTACTAATGTAGGCGAGGAGTCTAGGGGGTTTGTTAGTTCAGTAGCTGGGTCTTCATTAGTCAGCCTATTGGATGTAAATAAAGATAAACAAACGCCCCCCCCGCTCACGATGCTTCCATTTCAGGCCAGGTGAAGGGTCAATCAGGTAAGGGATCGACCCGGTTGGTACAAGTGGAAGGAGTAATCGAGGATATGGAATCTGGTACGACGACAACTGTGGAAGTGGAGATTCCTATTGAGCGGACGCCTGGATGTGACGATGAAGGGAAATCGGTGACGGACCCAGGCTTAGCGTGGGAAAGCCAGGGGACTCCGATCGCTCGATCGGAGTCAACTTATGATTATGAAAACTTGGGCAGCACCAGTAAGGAGCCTAATGTTAAATTTTCATTTGGGTCCGGGGTTGGGAAAATACCTTCCTCGACGCTGTCGAGGCCTGGACTTCCCGGTCGCTCAGTTACGCCTTTAACTGCTGCTTCCGGTTTGTCTGAATTTTCTCAACCTGCTTCCGGTTACTCTGGTGGCCTTCCTCGTTCCCTTGCCGAGACGTTTGTGTCTACGAGCCTTCTGGGCCACCAGAGATTAAGGTTCCCGCAACAACGGCAGTATGGTATGTATTTAGGTACCCATAATATGTCAAATTTTTTGCCTGTGTCTGAGTTGCGTTATCAAGAACCCTCAATCAGACCAGTTCAAATTATGCGGCATCCGGTTGCTGGTCTACCTTCGCCCTTGCGTGGCTTAGGTCAGATATCTGCTTCCGGTGGTGTTCGAGGTACGGGACCGGGAATTTATCGTATGATGCGTCCTCCTATACGTGCTTCCGGTTTACGACCTCGTATGCCCGTTCACCGACCTTTACAGTGGCCGTGCTCACGTCCAGCTGGAGGGTCCTTGAGTGTGAACACACCTCGTCAGGCCTTGCTTCCGGTCCACTCTCAAGTGACTGATCCCACTTTGGCTGCCATACTGCGCGGTATGGAACAGCAACGTGAGGAAATTAAGGAATTGAGAGAGATGATGACCAGTCAATTCCGAAGTAGTACGCCACTGCTTCCGGTTTTGGCTGAACAGTCTAGGAAACCGGAAGCTAATTTGTCGAGGACTATCCCTTCCAATACTCCCTCCTGGCAGGAAGCCCCGGAAGCTATGGAAGTGGATAGGGACCAGTACGGTAGATCTGAATTGAATGAACCTACCAATACTGATCCGGATGCTAGGAAATATTATGAACTTATTTCCGGCATCTATGACTTAATTCCTGATATGCAGCTTCCGGTCCCACATGCGGGGGATATTGAAACTGAATCAGGAGAGTCAAACCGGGTTACGAGGACGGCTACCACGCTTCCGGCCTCAACTGCTATTCATTCTATCTGCCATTTATTCCATAGAACGTTAGCAGAACCCACTACGCAGGAGGAACGGGCTATAAGGTTGAGACCAAAAGCTCGCTTCCGCCCTGCAGGATCTTCTGGTCCGTTCCCAGTACAGAAGCCAAACACACGAAGTTACGGCGTACATAACTCACCGTTTAGCTTCGGGTCTGCAGAGGTGAACGGCGACTTTCAGTATTTATGCTCTAGCAATACTAAAGTGCCTAGTAATCCGGATGTTCCTTGCACGAACAAACAGGCCGCAGTACTTGAGGAAACTGCTCGACAAGGAGTGGCGATTACGAATCACCTTGACTGGTTTCTTAAAGCCATAAAGGATGGTTTATTTTCGCTGTCGGGCGCGGAGAGTCAAGAACAGTTACAGGAGGGTATACACCTCGTTCTTGACTACCAGAAGATTGCTTCCGGTGCTGTAGAAGATTTACTGGTACACAATGCCTATCTATCTTCTATGCTAGTGTATTTAAGGAGAAAGGCCTTCATTCCTTTTATGCATAGTTACACACCGGAAGCTGTAAAGAGGAGTCTACTAGAGACATCTACGGCTCCTTCTTTACTGTTTGGTGATGCTGTTGCCGAGGTTCGACCTGAAATGGATCGTATAGAGCATGACAGGTCAGTTGCTTCCGGTGCTTCGTCTAAAAGACCTATGGCTTCCGGGTCGGGTCCAAAGGCGAAGAAGGCTAAGAAGAACCCGCCTAGTTCCAAGGCTAATAAGGGTGCTTCCGGCCAACAGCATATCCAAGCGCCTACTTCTTTAGAGCCAAGAGTATCGACCTATGGCCATAAGAAGCAGGGTAAGGGGAAATCTAAGCAGTCAAAGAAGGATTCCTGATGTCTCGGGCCGTACCGGGTGGCTTCCGGTATGGCGGGAACACCGAGACATAACGTTTCCAGTTCCCCAGCAACTAGCCCTTCCGGTAGGGGGAAGGCTGCAGTTGTTTTGGAGGAACTGGATAAGGATCGGGACGGAAGCGTGGGTCATTCGAACGATCAGATACGGCTATCGCCTATTGTTCGACACGCTTCCTCCCTTGACTGCTCATCCCCTTCCGTCTCGTATACCATTACGAACGGGTCATCTATCAGCGATACAGTCCTCTGTGGACAAGCTGATAGAGAAGGCAGCTGTAATAGAGCTTCCGGTTTCGGACACGTCACCTGGGTTCTATTCGCCGGTCTTTCTGGTCCCCAAGAAAGACACGTCCGAGATGCGCATGGTTATAAACCTAAAGCGCCTCAACAAGGACTACCTCACTCCACTGCCACACTTCCGCATGGAGTCCTTCCGGTCTATCCGGACAGTACTCGGACAAGGGGAATGGCTGACTTCTCTGGATTTAAGGGATGCATACCTGCATATCCCGATACATCTGGGGGACAGGAAGTACTTGAGATTCATGGTCGGCAAACGACGCTTCCAAATTCAAGTGCTTCCGTTCGGCCTATCCACTTCCCCTTGGGTGTTCACACGAGTGTTTACACCAGTGGCACAATTCCTGCACAGTCTAGGTATAAAGTACCACTTTTATATCGACGACTCCCTGCTAAGGAATGCCTGCAAGGAGCAGTTAATCCTAGACACCCAGTTTGTCTTAAGGATGTTGACTTCTCTGGGATACATCCCACACAAAGAGAAATCAGAGCTGATTCCTTCACAAAGGCGCAAATTTCTGGGGGTGGAATACGATACGCTACGAGCTCTCGCCAAACCCCCAGAAGATCGATGGCAAAAGATAACAGCGAAGATACCTCAGTTCCTCAAGTTATCTCAAGCCAGGGCTATACACTTTGCTGCGATAATCGGCCTCTTGACGTCAACACAGGACGTAACACCAAGAGGGCGGTTGCAGCTTCGTCCCTTAATGATTTACTTCAATCACGAATGGGTCGAAAGGCAGTTGAATCCGTGGATTCCTATAACACCACTAGTCAAACAATGTCTCCAATGGTGGCTGGATCCACTCAACGTTATGCCAGGTGTGTCCCTACTTCCGTTTCGTCCGTCACATCACCTGTTCATGGACGCATCTATGGAAGGATGGGGAGCCCACCTCGAGTCCAGGTCGACATCCGGGTTATGGACAATCGAGGAACGCTTGTACCATATAAACGTGTTGGAGTTTGGCAGT